>JADRCC010329848.1:0-25309 GCA_019843855.1 Hylomyscus alleni | reverse complement strand
ACACACACACACACACACACACACACACACACACACACACACACACGCACTTGCTCTCACAGAGAGACCATATTAGACATTACAGAAAGAAAGGGGATCTTAAACATTTTGGTAATATTTTTCATGAAAATTTAAAAAAGTTAATGATCAAAATTCTTCAGTGATGATTGAGGTACAAAATACTGCAAAGTCAGACAATTCACTCGTATTTCCGAAGTTCAGTTTGTTTACTGTAGTCTTTTTTCAATTGAAAGAAAGAATCTAAGAGAAAGATGAGAGGGAGGAAGAAAAGTAAAACAAAAATGATGAGAAATGGAGAACAAAGGAAAGAGATAAGAAAGGAGAGGAGATAGAGGAGAGTAGAGAAGAAACAGAGAGATAAATTGTTCAATCCTTGTAGAATTGTAGAAAGGACATAAGAAAGATGAGATTTAATATGAATTTTACTTATACTTATCAAGAAAATAGCAAGGATAAATAATATTATCTTAATAAAAATATGCTTTTCTACCACGGACCGGGTTCGTTGCAGGGACCCCGTTTTCCGCGGGATGAGAGTTCTGGTCAGGTGGGCAACAACTTGGCGAATGACAGACAGAGTCGAGTCGACACAAGAGTGTGCTGAATCTGAACGTATTTCTTTAAAATGGCATGAACTGTTAGTTCGGAACTTGCTGGTGCTTGCCTTCAGCAGACCCAGAGAATTAAAATGGGAATACCAAAATAGTCCCAGCAGGGAGGGCACCACTGTTCTTCCCTTTCACACCTGGATACCTGATCTTACCTAGCTTGATGTAACCATACCTTGCCTACATGATCTTACTGACCTTGATGTGACTGTCACCTGCCTACGTGACTTCTGTCATTCGTCCTGTTTTCTGTATACCATATAAACCTGGTTTTCACTTTGTGTTAGGGCACTCTGACTAGAACTAGAACTAGAACTTAGATAGACTAGGACTTAGATTCATGCAGTCCGCAGCCCCCAGAGAGCTTGGGCCTGGGGGGTGCAGCGCCTGTCCAGAAGAGGTGGCTGCTTTAGACCCAGTGTGTTTCAGGTGGCCTCAGATGTACCTTATCTGCTGAGCTGCTAGACTTATCATTTCTCTCTTGTAATGACTGTAAAAACCTCATGCCATTTTTAAGAAATACATTCAGATTCATCACACTCTTGTGTCGACTCTGTCTGTCATTAGCGGACTTGTTGCCCACCTGACCAGAACTCTCATCCCGTGGAAAATGGGGTCCCCCGCAACGAACCCGGTCCGTGGCACTTTTCTATAGGCAGACAAGTTATTGTTGAGTTTATTATGCTTTCTAAACAAGGCAAAGAGTATTTAAGCAAGAAGGAAATAAGTCTATCATGCTCTATAAGCATTTTGACAAAACAAGAAGCTTATTCTTGTATTGTTTATTTTAGAGACTCCATGACCAACTCCAAAAGAATAAAGGTTTGTATTGATAAAGTAGAAACACTGAGACATGAGATGCAAACAAGCCTAGGAAAGGCGCTTCCTAACACTCTGTGCTTTCTTTTGTTAGTGTATTCGCCTAGTCCAGACAGACACTAAGCAACAGGAGAATGTAAAACTGGGATACTTCAAATGTATATATAGGAACTAATCACAGTGTTTCTCAGTCTATAGTTTAATGTCCAGAAATATTTTTTTAAAAATATCCTTATGTTTGAAACATGCTTTTAACTTGAAAACACATTACAACATAATAACTCTGGTGAGTAATGGACACAATTCTTTTGATGCTCACACAAACAATTATGAGCCAAAAGTGTCTTTGCATTTCAAATTCAACTCTTCAGATTCAATTATCACCTTTGTAATTAATTAGTCTTAGTCATGAACAAAGAGTCCGGGGAAGGTTCAAAATCACATTCAATTTCTATTTATAGGTTTTGTTTGTTTTAATTTTAGCTGGTACTTAATTTTTTTGTTTTTATCAACTTGAAAAACCTAGAATTTCAGGAATGTCTTTGACCAACATATTAATCTTTGCAAATATAGCTTAGATACACTATGAATTCAAAAAAAAGTCACATTTCCCAACTTTTAAGAGGAGAGCTGATTCTTTTCTTTTCATTTTCTTTCTCTTCTCTACATGTTCATTTAAAACCTTATGATAAGTGAGGATGAAGTGTGTGTATGTGTGTAGAGATAAACACATGTGAATTCTGAGCACATGATAGAATGGAAAAAAGTATAAGGAATCTGTATGAGACAAAATGATGAAGTCTGAGTACAATATTATAGCAGGTTCTGTAGAAAGGAATCAGCTTTTCATTATGCCCTTTCTTATGCTCTATTGGTATAATGTTTGATAGCTTGGAATCATCATGACCAGAGGAAAAAAAATCTGCCTTGTTACAAGGATTTGTAATAAGAAAGGAATTAATTAAGATAAATTCATTTAATTGCAAAAGACAGGAAAAAACATGGGGAAAGAGAAAGCCAGAACTAGATCTGAGAAAACCACATTATACTTTTTATAAACAAAACCAAGCTTAAGTCCCTGAAATGCTCTAAATTCAAAATTTTTTAACCACCCTATACAAAAAATAAAAATAAAATAAAATAAAACCTGAAGCTTTTTGGACTAAATTGGTTAACTGGGGAAATCATGCATACAAGAAATCCTCAGTTTACATCACAAGCATCCATGTAAAAGTAGGTGCAGCTCTGTCCATCCATAGCCAAAGGGATGGGAAAATGGAGACAAGCAGATCTCTGCCAGTAACTAAGCAAGCAGTCTGGCAGAAATGGTTAGCTATAGGTTCAGGGAGAGACTGTATCATAAAATTAAGGCAGTGATCAAGAGAAGGAAACCTTGGAGGTAGATCTTTGTCCTGCATAAATGACCACATCTGCACCTGCTAACACTGGAATATGTACCTGTGTATGTATACACCACACACAAACACAAAAACACAATTGGTAGGAAGAACAATTATAACTGAGATTGAATAATTTTGCTATATTGATTAATGCTGCATTAGTAAGTTAATTGGATGATATCAGATAGTAGATCTACAAAAACACAAATTCTTTTTTTATTAAATATTTTCTTTACTTACATGTCATATGATTTCTCCTTTCCCAGTTTCCCCTCCAAAAAACAAACAAACGAACAAACAAAAACAAAAAGAACAAACCCCTGTTGCCTCCACCCCATGCCTGCCACCCCACCCTCTCCCACTTATCAGCCCTGTCATTCCCCTACACTGAGGAAAAGAACCTTCACAGGGCCAAGGGCCTCTCCTCCCATTGATGATCAACTTTGCAATCCTCTACTATACACATGCTGCCAGAGCAATCAGTCCCACCATGTATAGTCCTTGGTTGGTGGTTGAGTCCCTGGGAGCTGTGAGGGTACTGGTTAGTTCATATTGTTGTTCGTCCTAAGGGGCTGCAAACTCTTCAGCTCCATAGGTTCTTTCTCTAACTCCTTCATTGGGGATCCTGTACTCAGTTCAATGGATGGCTGTGAGCCTCTACTTCTGTATTAGTCAGGTACTGTCAGAGCCTCTCAGGAGATAGCTATATTAGGCTGGCTTGTCCTTCCTTCCATCTCTGCTCCATAGTTAATCTCTGTAACTCCTTCTGTGGGTATTTTGTTCCCCTCTTTTTAGAAGGAATGAAATGTCCACATTTTGGTCTTCCTTCTTCTTGAGTTTCTTGTGGTTTGCAAAAACACAAATTCTAAGAAGTATGATACTTAAACTAATAACAATGTGAATATTGTATAATAATAGCAATAAATAAACATACTCAACTAATTTTAATGATTTTTATAAAATTAGCATAGAATAAAATGTGCTTTCAGCAAAGTACATAGATCTGAATTTAATTTACAAATGTCAGTAACCCTTCTTTATAAAAATGACAGAACGAAGTCAAAGAAACTGTACCTATCACAATAGCATCAAGTAATATAAGATACCGTGGGGTAACTTTAACCAAACAAGTGAAAGACTTGTACTATAAAACTTTAGGAATTTTAAGAAAGAAATTGAAGAAGCTATTGGAAGATGGAAAAAAAAATTTCATGCTCATGGATCCCTAATGGAATATCTCCATGAAAGCCTTCCCCTCAGTTCGCATGGGAGGCATGAGGCAAAGAAGAGGCAGGATATATAAGAGCCAGAGGGGATGGAGGATATCAAGAAAACAAGGCAATCTAAATCAACAAAAGCAAAGTTCTTATGAACTAAGAGCCCGAGGCAGAATGCACATTGCCTCCCTGAGTTTGCACCAGATGAATCTTGTATATGAAAGGAGAAGTAAATGCAGGCCTCTATCTTTAACCCAGAAGCAATCTCCAAGTGATACTCATGTATCAATGCAAATTTAATTTTCTTCAAGGGAGTCTCAGTAGAGGAAACAAACTACTCAAAAAGGCAGGCTGTATGTTAAGCAACAGATGGCTAAATAAAACAAACTCAATGACATCTTTGGAAGTTATTTCTTTTAATTTTAGTTTTTAAATTTTATCATATTTTAATGCATTTATAAGGGTTTTTTGTTTGTTTGTTTGTTTTTTTCAAGATGGGGTTTCTCTTTGTAGCCCTAGCTGTCCTGGAACTCACTCTGTAGACCAGGCTGGCCTCCAACTCAGAAATCCGCCTGCCTCTGCCTCCCAAGTGCTGGGATTAAAGGCGTGCGCCACTACCGCCAGGCTTATTTATAAGTTTTAATCTCATTTTTTACAATATGATCCGTTTATATATATATTTTGACATCCACTTTAATATCTTTATGAGTTCCTAAGTGTGTAAACAATTGGATATCTCTTTCTTGTACTGCCTTTGGACTCTCTCTCTCTCTCTCTCTCTCTCTCTCTCTCTCTAACTTACTCTTTCTCCTGTTTGTTTTATATAATTCTGATGAGTCACTATTGTTTTATCCTACTATACTTTTACATTATACTATGCCACATTTATTTGATTATTATCCACAATATGCTTTGTTTTCTAATTGGAGACATAAAGAGGTGGGTTGAAATGGAAGGGGAGATTTGATGGTATTAGGAAGAAAAGAGAGAGGGGAAAGCATAATCATGATATATTATGAGAAAGAAAACCCTATTTTCTCTGAAAGAAGACTAAAGAAAATTAGCATAGAAAATACTGTCTTGTTTTGACATTTGTATACATACTGTAATTTTACTCATCCTTCTCCCACATGTCCCTCCATATAGACCCATACCCAATGATTGCCCTTTATTATGTCCTCAAGTAATACAACTTATAAATTTTAGTATGAGCACATAGCTTGCATACAGTATTTCCACAACTTGTAGATTTTATACACTATTATAATGGTTAGAGGAAATATTCCAAATTGTTCAATAAATTAAATAATATAACCTATTTTGATAATCAAGAGAACCTTTTACTTGGAAATTGTTTCAGTTAAATATCAATTATTTAAGTGATGAAATTTATTCACATATATAGTACCAAATATGTTAATATGTTAAAGAAAATACACTTTCCATCAATACATTTTACTGCTTCATATTAACTGTAAAATAAAATTTTATTTTATAGTGATATACTAACTCACTCTGTGCAAAAGCAAACATTTATAAAGTAATTAACTGAATAACTATAGTTTGAAAATAATTTCTCAATGGAAAAAATTCAGATGAAACTGACAAAGTGTTTCACAGAAATCATACTTTGAGAAAATACTGCTCAAAGCACAAAATACCATTAAGTTTCAAGAGAGAAAGGCATTTAAGGATATCCTTATCCTCCTGTCTATTTGATTCATCATTTGGCAGAATAATAATTATTAGAAGATTTGCCTGATTCATTTTCTTCACATGCTAACTATCCCTGGCAAGACATATCACAGCAATTACTGTCAAGAGAATTACTATTAAAAGAATCATTTTCTCTTCACTTTGTGTTTTTACTTAAATCAAAGGAGCAAAAGTAGTCATTATGTGCCTAATAAGAATGATCTGCCTCTCGATATCCCACAGCTGTCTTCTTCACTTTCTGGCCATCAGCTGTGGTGAATCAGATGCCACTTTCTTAAGGTTTCTTCACTGCACATGTAGAGTGCCCTGTTTCTTAACCACTTGCCATACCACTGGGCTTTCTGAATTTTTTTGTTCAATAGCATCTGAACATCAGTAATATGAATTTCCACACAAGCATCTGAAGCTCATTCACACAGTCTGAGTCAAACTGTTTTCTGTTTGGATCCCTATTAAACTAAGGGTCTGCATTGGTATTTTCTGGTAATCCAAGAACCACAGGAGATAACACTTATACTTTGTTCTGTGACTGGCCTAATGTGCTCATCATAATTACCCATATATAAATAGTCAACCTCTGAGCTCTTGTGTTTGATTATATTTTACTACATAATTTGTCCTATTATTAGTAAAATAATAACCTCAGTAAAATGCATCCTGTACTCTTTTTAATACTGGTTGATCGTCTTTCCTCTCAAGATAACACGTTTCTTGAGGTTTGAGACTTTATTCATCCAGCTCTAATCAGGAGAAAGGAATTACATAGAATTTGTCTCTTGTAAATTTAAGGCGTAGTAACAAAATTCTAACAATTTAGATTAATGATGGTGAGGAGAGTATGGGATAAGGGACGCCTAAGAAACAGAAGAGAGCAAACAATTGGAACACAGCTCTGAAAAGCAGGAGAGAAAGGCTAATGAAGATCCTCAGTACACCTTCTTTCCCTAGATATGGCTGAGATACAGACTGACAAAATCCATTCCACCTAGCAGAGAGGTTCCTACATCCCTGTTTCTGTAGACTGTCCTCAAGTAGAAAACTATTACCTAGAGAGTGGATTTCTAGGCATCCAGTTCTGCAGCCATATAAAAGGTATACCACGGGACATGTTGAACTCTATAAAATCCAAAAGCATGCTGGATAAATCACCTCTATGGCCATACCAGGGCAAGGAAGGGAGAAACTGTGACAGTTCATCTTGACTCTGAAATCTGTACTAAAGCTAATTTTTAGGAATTTGATCAACACAAAATAAGAGTTCTTACTTCCTTGTCGGTCAATTTCATTGGCTAATCTCCCAAGAACTTGTCGTTTTCACATTGCTATTGCTCTCAATCTTTCAAAAATACCCTATTTCACTTTTCCATTATTTAGAATGATCACCAATATCATTAAGATTCAAAAATATTTCTACAAAATGAAGCTAAGTAACAACATTGTCTACAGGTCAGCTAAAAAATTACTCAATAAAACTCTAATTAAAATTGTCATCACATAATCGGATATAAAGAAAGACACAGTTTAAGGTAATGATTTTATATTTTCTGTGTAAAATGGTAAACTCTTAATACAGATGCAAAAAAAAATGATTTGTTGGTAATAAAGATGTATAATATTATGACAAATGGACAGAGAAAATAGAAATGTTAAAGATAACCCATTGTTCTCCTTGGCTTTATTTTTCTTGGTTACTCAAAATCAGCTACATGTTTATCAGGGTCAGTATTTCTCAAGTACATGAAGGCTGTAAGTCCAGCTTGGACATTCTATATTTCAATTCTTATTTGTATTCTGTATTATAAATCTCAAACAATTTCTCATACAGTGACTGAATGATATGAGTGTTCGGGAAGTGACATCTCTGCAGTAAGTTGATTTGGCATTTACATGATGATTTATAACTCAGAGTAGAATGAACAAGCACTTGCAGGGTAAAGTTTCTTGGATAACCATCCTAAAACTCAAAGGTCCTCAGGAAATGAGGGAAATATGCTAGGAGTTTTATGGGTTAAAAAAACCTTTCATATCTTATAGATTAGGCTGTTTACATATTATGATGCATGCAGTCACATTTCTGTTAGTAACAGTAGATGCAAACTTGATAAAATAAAGAAACAATAAGAAGAAAAATAACAGAAATGTGAACAAAGACAAAAAAGACTAAGAATGGAAACTAAAGCTAAAATTCCAAATGAAAATTAAGAACAGGATTTCTTGAGTTCAGTCTCAGAACCTACATTATGTAAGGAAAGAACTTACTACTGTATTTTATGATTTGATGTCCACATATGTGCCTTTACATATGTTCTAATGGATATACAGATGTACACATAAATAAATATAAAATATGAAAGTACTTTCATACAAGTGAATAAAAAGCATATAATTAGACTTAAAATTTAAAGTAATGTAATTTGAAATATAATAAAGGAGGTATAATATTTCAAAAATATATAAATATTTTTCTCTTGCTTCCAAGAACTTCGAATGGTACTGATGTTGGATACATTTTTATGTGTACATGATAGAGCTTGTTTTAGGAGAGATTGCTACAATGAGTGTTGACCACTCTCCTAATTTCTTGAGAATATCCACTATTCTATCTCTATCATAATTTGTGTCATTTATTTATTATTCATTTATAATACCCGAGGTGTGCTTCTGAAATATTGATGGGTGTGTGACCTTCTGTTGGATCCTGATAAACACACACGGGGAAACATTCTAAACGAACGCTGACCCCCGTCTCTCCCAGCAGCCATCAGTTACTAATAAGCCCTCATCTGGGGATAGGACTTCACTTTATTCTCCCTTAGTCCGTGCTAGAATTTGGACTGGCTTGAACTTTGATGAGGTTGCATATGCTGTCTCGCTTCTGTGAGTCTGCACCTGAAGCTGCCTTTTAGTGACTAGGAGACACTCTTTCCTGGTAGTTATTAACCTTTTCTGTGTCTTAGATTTTTGCCACCTTTTCCACAATGATCTCCGAAACTTTGAAGATGAGGCAAAATCTAGACACACATTTTTAAGGCAGAGAATTTCGCACATTCTTATTCTCTAAACATCGGGAGTCCGTTTAATATTGCAAATCAGTAGATCCTCCGAAATGAACTCTGACCTCTCTAGCTATATGTGAGTAGGCCAAAAATAGTACAAAGTATGGGTTTCATCTTATCAACCACAAGTTAAATCCAATCAGGAAGAGATGTTTATTCTCATAAAGTTTTTGCCACCATTGCACCAGCTGTTCTGTCTTAGTGAGTTTGTCATCATTGCCGCTGGCAAGCTTTCCTCTGATTACTTCCTTCTGTAGTAGTTTATATAGATAGCACCTTCCAGCACTATGAAAAATAGGCAATAAGCATAGAGATTTCAATTGAGTTCAATTTAATGTCTCCTGGTTCTGGGTCTTAAGAATATGATGTCTTCAGCCGGGCAGTGGTGGCGCACACCTTAAATCCCAGCACTTGGGAGGCAGAGACAGGCGGATTTCTGAGTTCGAGGCCAGCCTGGTCTACAGGGTGAGTTCGAGGACAGCCAGGGCTATACAGAGAAACCCTGTCTCCAAACAAACAAGCAAAACAAAACAAAACAAAACAAAACAAAAAAATGATGTCTTCAACAATAGGGATCAATTCTAAAGTTCTCAGAATTAATCAATAGCATTTTCTATAGCCCATAATATTTGGCTGATCTTTATGAGCCGACTGGCAAACTAATCCGAATGAGGAAATCCATTCCTAAAAGTGTGTTTTTTTTTTATTTGACTGTGATAAATAGTGGTTTCTTGTTCTATTATGAGATAACTACTTTTAAATCATTCTATATATGTATTTGAAAAGTTTCTATAGTAGTTGGTAGGCTTCTATTGCACTTCTTTGAAAAGTTTTTAGAGTTAATTTGCCCTCCACACACTACCTCTTTTACATTGTCCTTCCCTTCATCACTTAAATATAATTCTACCTGCTACATAAACCTAATACCCTTAGTAAACTCTAAATACATTAACAAGTAAATAATTATAAACATAAAATATTATTTAAAAAATACTAAAGACCTAATTAATATTGAAGATATAAAGAGTAGTCCAAAGCATAAAATAGCATTGTTGAGTGGTATCTGAGAAAATTTATTACAGATAAGCAATATATATACACACACATATGCACTCATATATATATATATATATATATAATCACATATATATAGTGTATATATGCACAAATACACAGATACACACAAACAGACGCACACATATGTTAGGTATACTTTCATTTTTATTAAGTTGCATAAAATGCAATGCTCTGGATTGATATATGAATAAACACACACATAAAAACACATACACACACACACACACATGCACATACACACCTGTATGTGAAATATACATACCCAGATATTGACAAATTATAGTCTTTCAGAGACCTGATATTTCTCAGGAATCAGGAGAATATCAGACTTACACATCTCTCTCTTAATCATTTAATACTAATCAAACTATATTTTTAGGAATGTAAATTCTATGAAAACAAAGGAAATATTCTCGTTTAGTTGCCCAATGGTACACCCACATTTATACATTACATTTTTAATTAAGAATGCCTTGAAATATCAATCTTCCTTTGATGAATGTAGACATATAAAAGTTTCACATATATTCGTGTATGTTGTAAAATTGCTATATTTAAATCATTATTCATCTATTACTTAATATGTCATTAGAATATATGTAGAATAAAAGCATGGAAATCCTTTATATTTTGAGATATTTCAGATTCTCAGGATCTAATAAATAAACACAGACAATGATTTGTGAGTTGAATTTGAATATTAAAAGTTCTTATGGAACATTTGTCAGAGTGTTTGGCAGAAAGGTAACTGGGTTTTTCATATTCATTGTTCTTAATGACTACAAGTTAGTATTGTTTGATAGCAGCATTAATCTTCCATCAGAAACTAGTGCAATCAGCTCCTCAGGGCTCACAAGGCCACAAGTAAGGCAATTAACTTCATTAATTGATGTCAAATTGAATACCGCTACGCTTTTGAGGAAGTTCAATGAATTTCCCTCCTTTTAAATTATATTTGAGGCATTAATAAAATATAAGTAAATATTTGAGGGTCGTAATATGAATAATTCCATGCTGTGTAACCTATACTATTCAAGAATTTGAACAAGAATGGATTATTATTCAGAAAGAATTAATGTCCTTGGAAGGAAATCACCAAATTGCCATTTGTATTAAAAGTAGAGGACCTGGTAGGCCAGACATGGAGGGGTCAGGGGCCATGCTGAATTTACTAATTCACCACAACAGGATTTGCCTCTAAGGAAAGAAGAGTTGTTTTAAGTGTTATTGATTTTTACTCAGAAAATGTGTCCTATTGATTTTTCCATCTAGACCCTTAACTCTGGTGTATAATGTGCAACTCTCATCTATAATGACAACCAATGAGAAACTAAAGAACAGAAATGGGCTGATCACATAAGAAAATTGTAATGTAGGGCATCAAATAATATTGCCTAAATTATGTATCCCCTAAATATTACAGTTCATGAGTTTTATTTCAAAGTCCTACACTCTTTTCAAAATAGAGGCACATCTTTCTTAGATTTTGAAGTGACAGGCTAAGACGTGTTTAAATATATACAATTGTATTTCGTATACTCTAGCTTCCTGGATCTGCAAAACAATGAAATTCCAAATTTTTCTAACTATTTTTATGGGATGTGGGAGTCTGTATGTCTTTCAATCAGGTTTTGTTTGTCTCAGCTGCCATTTGTCAACTTTGTTTTATTACCGGTTGGGATATGGCATTCCACCATTTGTACATGTATTTATTTATTCAGTCAGAATACAAAATAAGTAACAGACTTTTGGAGTTAGTTCTGAAATACACTGTTTGTCTTCCAGTTTTTGCTCCAGCAGTGTTTACTCTGATTCAGATACCTGCTTCAACAGTTCCTGAGTGTTGACAACTACTTTACTAACTTTTTATTTCTTTCTTCCATGTATCATAACTACTTTTTTTCTTTGCCTCTCTCCTCTGTGGTCGTACCCATTTAAATACTCAAATTGATCCCAGGAGGTGGTGTGTTACTCACTACCAACCCCAATATTCTGAGTTACTAAATGAAAGACACATATGTACAGCCTTTGTCTTCTTAAATGCTTTAAACAGATCAGTGGTTGGGCCACTTCCTCACCTCCATGTAGCTAAACCACCTCTCGCTGATAGTCCCAAGTCATTACTTAGTAAAATCTATATTTTATCTTTGTTGCCCCAGACCTAGTCAGACAGCCCTCTTGGGGCTGCTCAGGCTCCTACAAGGTGGCTAAGCTGTCTGCCCCACACCTTCTCAGGTGTGGGTGGCATCTTGTTTCTCTTTCTCCTGGCATGTCAGATCTCCTTTTTCTCCTCTTTCCTTGGTTTCTTGCTGTGAATCCCGGAAGTCTCACCTCTGTCTCCCTCCCCAGCCATTGGCCACCAGCAACTTTATTTACTAGTGAAAACAAACTGAGTTCCCTCAGTGTCTTACCAGCAGACATACAGATTCTAATATAATTTTGGGGACTCAAATTACCATAATGCAAGCAGCATTAGACCAAACCCACAAAACTCCTCACTTTCTTCCTCCCTCTTGTGTCTTTTCTTTTCTTTTTTTTCTCTTGGTCCACTGTTTGCCATTGCCCATCTCTTTGCACTGCAATTTGAAAACTCAGAAGAAACCATTTGATAAGAATGATCAATAGTTATACAAAAGGGCTTGTCAAAGTTTATTTCATTAGTGTAAGAGAGCAAAGAAAAGGATGAAATTGTATGTACTACAGAACTGAAGCATGTCGATAGACACTCCACCTTTGATGTCAGCCACGTAAGTTTTTCATTTATGTGCTGGGTAATAGTGCCTTAAGTGAATTCACTCAAGTTGCTTTATAATTTTTCAGAGTTATTTTATTTATTTAGAGAAGCATGTTACATTGATATTGTTCTGGCTGTGTAGAATAATTGGATTTTTAGATATTGATTAGATTCAAAATTAAAGACAGAAAAAAAGAACAAAAATAATCCATTAACTAGATAAGTTATTAACCTATAAAACATTAAATTTATTATTACTTAAAATAATAAAAGTCTAAACTTTTATGCTTTAGAATAGTACTAATTATTTCACTATGGAAAAGAATTCGCCAAACTTCTACTTAAGTAATTATTGTATTTAAATATAAAAGACCAGCTGGGCAGTGGTGATGCATGCCTTTAATCCCAGCACTTGGGAAGCAGAGGCAGGCAAATTTCTGAGTTTGAGGCCAGCTTGGACTATAGAGTGAGTTCCACAACAGCCAGGGCTATACAGAGTAACCCTGTCTCAAAAAACCAAAAAAAAAAAAAAATTAAATATAAAAGACTACATTAATCACATTAATGGAATAATATATGTAATATGATAACATGTTATGTTCTGATATTGACAAGAATTGTTAAGTTTTTACATCTTTACAAATCCCTGTTTTGATATTTAACTATCACTGAGACAATATAGAGTAAAGTCACACAAGATGAATAAGAATTAATCCTTCTGGGCATACCTAGTGTACTGGCTGGTTTTGTGTGCCAACTTGACATAGGCTGCAGTTATCACAAAGAAGGGAGCTTCAGTTGGGGAAGTGCCTCCATGAGACCCAGATGTGGGGCATTTTCTCAATTAGTGATCAAGGGGTAGGGCCCCTTGTGGGTGGTGCCATCCCTGGGCTGGAAGTCTTGGGTTCTATAAGAGAGCAGGCTGAGCAAGCCAGGGGAAGCAAGTCAGTAAGGAACATCTCTCCATGGCCTCTGCATCAGCTCCTGTTTCCTCACCTGCTTGAGTTCCAGTCCTGACTTCCTCTGGTGATGAACAGCCTTGTGGAAGTAAGCTGAATAAACCTTTTCCTCTCCAACTTGCTTCTTGGTTATGATGTTTGTGCAGGAATAGAAACCCTAACTAAGACAAATTGGTACCAGCATTGTGGAGTATTCCTGTGACAACCTGACCATGTTTTGGGGAGGACTGTGGAAGGACTTTGTAACTTTGAGCTAGAAGAAACACTGGTTGTTAAGAACTCTGTGGGGTGTTCTGTAGGAGCTTGGAAGATCATGTTGAGAACAGTGCAGAGATGGAGGCCTGGCTTGTGAAATTTCAGAGGGAAGATTAAAGACTCTTTTCAAGGCTGTTGCTAGTTTGATTATGAAGATTCTGTGGTTTTGGTTGGCTGGGGCTGCAGTATCAGTTGTGATTAAAAAGATACCAGAACTACTAAAGTGAAAACTTTGCATTACTGGTACTATTGATGCTGGTTACCTGAAGCTAAGAAATTAGTGGTGATTAAGAAGAGACCAGCATCACTGAGGTGACATCTTCTGGGAAGTGATTTGTGAGAGCACAAAGAGGTTGTGCTCCAGAGATAGCTAAGGTTGTACCTTGTGCTGCAGCAGGACTTGGTAATGTGTAAGAGTCACCCAGGTGGTACTGGCTTTCAAGGCATGAAGGGGTCATGAAGAGCAGCTGAGGCTTAGCACAGTGAAAGACCATGGAAGGCCATTGGTGGAGGTGCAGCTTCAGTTGCAATTGATGGCCCAGAACTGAAAGGGTCATGCAAAGGAGTTGAGGCTTGGCACCATAAAGAGAGCTTATGAGAAGTTATTGGTAAAGTCTAGTTACATTGGAAGACAGTGTTTTAGAGATGCCAGTACCATGAATGACCACCAAGAACAGCAGCAGTAGTGGAGTACAGGTATCTGGAGCCTAGAAGACAAGATGTGTGCTACAAAGGACAGAGCTGGAGAAGTGACAAAAGCCCTTAGAGGAGACCAGAAGATCGTGAGTTGGATCCCAGACAATGGTTTTGCTTTTGATTGTGACTATGCCCTGATATTTTTCCCTTTTGAAGGAAGAAAGTATTTTAGTGGAGCCCACAGTTAAGAGACTTTGAATTTTAAAAGATATTGGACACTTTAAATGGATTGAACTTTTAATATGTAAAGACTGTTGGACTTTAGATCTTGGGGATGAATAAGAAAGTAAGAGTTAAGGCTTAATAGTGATGTGTTTGTGTGTCAAGTTGGCAAGGGATCAATTGTACTGGCTGGTTTTGTGTATCAACTTGACACAGGCTACAGTTATCATAGAGAAGGGAGCTTCAGTTGGGGAAGTGCCTCCATGAGATCCAGCTGTGGGGCATTTTCTCAATTAGTGATCAAGTGGGTGGGGCCCTTTATGGGTGGGGCCATCCCTGGGCTGGAAGTCTTGGCTTCTATAAGAGAGCAGGCTGAGTAAGCCAGGGGAAGCAAGCCAGTAAAGAACATCCCTCCATGGCCTCTGCATCAGCTCCTGCTTCCTGACCTACTTGAATTCCAGTCCTGACCTCCTCTGATGATCAACAGTCATGTGGAAGTGTAAGCTAAATAAACCCTTTCCTCCCCAACTTGCTTCTTGGTTATGATGTTTCTGCAGGAATAGAAACCCTGACTAAGACACCTAGTAAATAACGTATATTAATATTTTTAATTCCTATAAATTTTCCATTCAAAGATGATGAACATAATTAGTTTATTTTTTCAAATCAGGGAGTAAAGTCACACATATGGGCTGAAATAATCAGTGTTAGGAGTGCTTTATGTGAGGTGTCAAATTGGCAGTGGACTTCAAAGCAACCTTCTTCTTCTCTAAGTTGATTTGGAAAAATCCTAAGATTACTTGAACACAATATAAAGAAATGGCTATATTAGAACATTTATAAAAGTATATTTTTGTTCTGTTTGAATGTTTAATGATGAAAATGTTGTCACAAAGACTGAAACATGTTTTTGCACACATCCCTGACACCTAGAGTTCAGGGATCATCTTGGAAGATGATACAGAAAGATTTTAAAAGCTGGCAGCCCAGGATATGTGCTGTGACATAGTGTCTTCGATACATGACAGGAGCTATGCACCTGTGAAATCTGAACAATATGTTCTCCTACACAAGACCTGCACAATGACAGCTTAAGTTGACATGTCAGTATGGAAGTGGGGAACTGCAAAATGATACAGTACTAGATGAAGGGCTTCAGTCATTCATTGCTACTAAGAGAGGCAGGATCATCTTCTCAATGGATAGGGCCCTGATGGTTTACCTAACTCCAAGCTGTCAGCCCTAAACATACATACATAGGAGAAGCAATAAATGGCCTCCTAAGCTGTATTTAAGCATGTGTGTGTGTGTGTGTGTGTGTGTGTGTGTGTGTGTGTGTGTGACAAGGATTAAAGTAGAGATTATGAATTTGAGAATGAGTTGGGAACATGCATTAGTTTCTAGAGGGAGTACATGAGGTAGAAATGATGTGATTATACTCCTTATGCTTGAAGACCCAAACCATAATAAAAACATAAACATTAAATAAAAACAAAACAAATTGGGAACTAGAAATAAGTAATAGAAATTGCATAAGGAATAAATGAATAAATGGAGCATCACACTAACTCCATCATAAACACATCCTGGGTTTCTTGAAACTTTTCTTTTGCTTTCATCATCTTTTCTTCTGATTCTGAAAATGATATTTATTTTCTAAAGACAAAAGGTAACAGCTGATAGGTATAAGTATTTGGGACACTTGAGAAAGGGCTCATATTGCTCATATAAATCCAGTGACTACTAAGTTGCCTAACTCGGAGGTTATATGTATGTGAATTTTTTATTTTATTTTAAAGAATACATTACAATTTCTTTCCCAAACAAAATTCCATTTAAAAAAGCATAGTTAAAATAACTCAGTATATTTTCAAAAAGCATATCACACAATGTTTTCTAGGTTATTAACTTAATTTTTAACAACACTGTAAAAAGGGCCTTTTAATTGTAGCTTAGCTCTGGCAGGATTATGTATGTAAGTAATTCCATCACTGATAATCTAGTAGGACACAAGGAGAGTGACTTGTTCTATATAATTAAATTTTGTCTCAGAAACCAAACCAATATCATTCTGAAGTCAAGCCATACAATGTTCGAAGTCAAAAGCAAGTCACATATCTTAGGTTGATTTTCTTTCTTTTAACATCCAATGACTAAGAATAAACCTTTATTACATATTCAAATCACTAATGATCTAAATTCTCTTTAGCACGTATTATCTTCCAGACGTCTCTGTAGTTTTACTGTGCTGTCTATCCACATTTAGGAAAATATTATATTTGCCCACAATGTTTTTATTTCCTTAATAACTTTTGACATTCCATTACTTCGGCCTTTCAAAGGTAAATTTATAGAAAATTATCTAGTTTAGGTGAGCTATTACCTTATTAATCTTAACTTTCACAGATTATAATATATTCTGTAGTATAAGTTACAAACAAAATTACATGATGGAAAGTGACAAAATCATAACATACTTGAAAAGTGGATATGTAAAAAATACATCAATAGAAAGAACTTCAAATATTTTTCTGGGAAATTTGATTTAGCAAACACAAAAGTCTTTTTATACAAATTTTATTGGTTGTTTTATTTATTTACATTTCAAATGTCACCCCCTTCCTGGTTTATTCTCTGAAAACCCCCTGTCCCACTCCCCCTCTGCCCTGCTTCTAGGAGGGTGCTCCACAACCCATCTACCCACTCCCACCTCACTACCCTAGTATTGCCCCAACCTGGAGCATCAAACCTTCATGAGACCAGGAGCCTCCCCTTCCCTTGATGCCAGATAAGGTCATCCTTTGCTACATATGCAGATGGAGCCATGGGTCCCTCCATGTGAATTCTTTGGTTGATTTCAGATGTGCTTTGAATCAGATGCCTCTAAGCATGAAACCAACTACTTTCCCTCTAAGCATGCATATAGCCATTTCTATTAATGTAACAAAAATTGATTAGATAACTAATAAATACATAATCCTAAAGAATAATTATTGTGATTAAAATCTACTCTTTGATAAACGAAGTAAGCCCAACTTACTTCTCCTGGCATACATGACTGTTGTCAGAATGAACAATGACTTGTTACCTACAAAGAAAATATATATTACATAAGAATTTCTCTATAGCAGTATTTGATTTCTTTTTCTTACATTACCAAACTTCCATAGCACAATAGAAATTGAGACATTTAAGTAGAGTTAATAAAATCACAGAGTATAATTTGTCTTAGGTAGAGAGTTTTATTGCTATGGAGAATCTCCATGACCTTGTCAACTCTTATATAGGAGAACATTTACATGGAGCTGGCTTACAGGTTTAGCGGTTTATTATTATTGTTGTCATAGTGGGACGCATGGCGATGTGCAGACAGACATGGTGCTGGAGAGGTAGCTGACAGTTCTACATCCAGATTCACAGGCAGCCAGAACAGAGAATGAGCCACTTGGCCTGACTTGAGCTTCTGAAATCTCAAACCACCTACTCTACCATGCCCACATCTCCTAGGAGTGCCAATTTCTGTGAGTCTATTGGGCTAATTTCCTTCAAACTTTCACAATATTTACGACTGAAATCAGATATAGGCTATGAGTGAGAAATAAACGTGACACAAAGAAAGGCTGTTGAGTGGATTTGGAACCCAAATGTCACCGGACAGACAGATTCTACATTAGTCAGAATCAGCAATGTGATTATGAGTCTATCCAGACTCAAGTGCAAGTCTTTGGATTTTACAGTAGAGATTGTCCAGAAGAATATTAGCTATCTGAAAACCAATGAAATTGAAATATTGAATATTGGATAGATGATATCTTGGCTTCATGAAAGAATGGGGTTATAATTGTGTAAAGCAGGCTTTAGATAGTTTTTCTGTAAAAGTTTATGCGGTAGACACTGACAGCTTTGCAGGTCATTCAGTTTCTGTTAGTAATATTTCAATCTGTTATTGAAATATAAAAAACAAGGCAGAGCATAAACTCATAATCACAGCTGCATTCCTCACTAATGGCTATCCCTCCCCAACAAATCCCCTGTATTTATTAACATTAACATTATGAACTTTTCTATTCATTACTTTCTTCAACATTTATTATTCTTTTCCCTTAAAGAGTTCCTTATCCATTCCCCCTTTCATGTAAAAAATCTATCAGATAAGTTGAAATTAGTTACTCCTTTTAGTTGGAGTTTCTATAGCTGAAATGAAATACCATAATGGAAAAGGAAGTAGGGGAGGAAAAGATTTATTCAGATTATACTTCCACATAACTGTTCGTAAAAGGAAGTCAGGACAAGAAGTCTAACAGAGCAGCAACTTGGACTCAGGAGCTCATGGAGAGACCATGGAGAGGTGCTACTTACTGATTTGCTCCTCATGACTTACCCAGCCTGCTTTTGATAGAACCAAGGATCACCAGACCAGAGATGAAACTACCCACAATGATGTGTGTCTTGCCTCATAAATAATTAAGAAAATGCTTTATAGGCTTGCCTCCAACTTGAACTTATGGAGGCATCTTCTCAATTGACATTACCTCTTCCCAAATAACTTTGTGTCAAATTGACATAAAAACTGGTGAACACACTCCTAGCTTCATCTGCATGTACTTCCCTGTGTGCCTCCCCATCACCTCTTTCCTTAATGAGACTATTTTACACTGATATTCTCTCTTGTCTTGCTCCCCGACAACAATCCAATTTCACTTTCCTAGTTTCTGTAGTTACTAAAGGCTATGTATTCACATATGAGAATTTGGAGTTAGGAGCCTTCAAGTGATAATATCTAACTTTGTCTTTCTGGATGTAGATTACATGACAATATAATCTTAGCAAGTTTTGATGTGTGTGTGTGTGTGTTTATTTTTTTTCTCAACTGGTCTCACAGTACTCCCTCCAAGTGCCAAACATCACATAACAAACCTTAATACTATACATGAAGAACTCTCTTTTGAGTTGTTGACCAAGACTGTCTAACTCCCAAAATATATAGCCTATTGCTATTGCCTTGGTAACACTTGACAGGTAGAAGGTAATTCCCTATTGCTAAAGATACTATGCATTTCAAAACAGGGGTCAGCAGCCCCTTAGTTAGAACTGACCTCAATGCCCCATCCCTTAATATTAGATTCATTGTAGCAGAACACACCATGCACCTATAGTAAGGATGAATGACAACAATGACCACCATGACACAGTACCCCTACTGGTGCAATGGTGGCACATATATTTTGACAGTAACCAGTGGGTCCCTAATTTGACTTAAGATCCATGATACAAGGGGATATAATGCCTAGTATTAGAAACCTAGTTAATGAATTAGTAATAGTGAAATCATGGTTATTGGAAGTAGTCAACAATCAGAAATTTATTATAACAGCGTAATTCCTAACAATAACTTAAATATTTGCTTTTACAGAGAAAAGTAAGTACAGCATTCATTCCTCAATGAAACTCTTTGCAACAGACCAAGCCTGCTACAGAAAACCACAACCATTTAATATGTACATCTGTGGAGCTAGATCTCCATAAAATTCCAATACTTAGGACTTAGGGGACATTGTAGAAGGGAGGGCAAAAAGATGGTAAAAGCCACAGGATTAAGGACCTTGATTAGTGACTCTGTCACCTAGTAAAATGAGAAGTTACAACCAAACATCTCAGCAACATGACAACCCAAATGTTAGCTGAACATGAATCCCAACAACCAACATGCTATAATGAATGGGGAAAACACTTGAGGATTCAACCCCTCAACTGAGGAAAACTAGAAGCAGAAGATGTGGCCATGGCCAAAAAAGATCACACTAACTTGTTCAAGAACAAATAGTCAACCCTAAGAACATACAAAGAACGTTATACATACTAAATAGGCTATATTTGAATATGTGTGTGTGCATGTGTGTGTGTGCGTGTGTGCCTGTCTGTGTGTATGTGTGTGTGTGCCTGTGTCTGTGTGTGTATGTGTGTGTGTGTGCCTGTCTGTGTGTATGTGTGTGTGTGTGTGTGTGTGTGTGTGTATATAATAACAAGTGATGAAAAAGTTCATGAATTTATAATACTGCATAGAGACATGTGTGAGAGGGTTTGGGGTTTGAGTAGGGAAAACAGAAAGGGGAATGTAATAAATATACACAATTTCAAAAAGAAAGAAAAAGCTTAGATGGTTATTTAAATAGGTATCACTATTCAGAAGTTATTTTCTTTTATTTTTTATTTTTTATTATTTTTATTAGATATTTTCTTTATTTACATGTCACATGATTTCTCCTTTTTTCTAAAAATCAATAATATTAGCAAGTTGTAGTGTTCTACTTCATTTCTTCTGAAAACAAAGCCTAAAACTTTAGTGACAAATGAAAGTGCCTAAATAATTTTAAAAGATTAAACCTAGTAATTTTTTGATTTCTTCGTATCTTGATAAAAATACCATGATAAATCTGACTTAAGGGATAGGATAGTTTAAAATGTTATTTATTTCTATTAAATTGAGTGTCCAGAAATCTTTATTGATTCTGGACAAAGCAAAAGCTAAAGTTTGTCATATGGTAATTTCTTGAATTTCAGGTTTCTGCATCAAAATAATAACTACTATATCTATATATCTTAGTGTCCATTAATAATTCCAATATGTGATAGATAATAAGATGTTTAAAATCCAGTCCTTCTCCTCTGAGCTGTAAAATTTTTAGTAAGCATGGTAGTTTGAATCCTAAGTGATCCCAAGGTTGCATTTGTTCAAATCTTTATCCCTAGTAGTATCCCTATTAAAATAAGCTGGAAACTTTAAGAGGCAGGGGCAACTGGAATAAGTTGCATTATGAGTGTTTTTGGATACTTAGGCTCAAGTCTCCTTCATTTAATTTTCTAACGAAGAGAAAGCAGCTTTGCTTTCAAGCAGAGGCACACACCCTAAAATAATCTGGTTGGAAACCAAGAGGATGAACTGATCATACACTGAACTCTCTCATATTGTGAGCCAGACTATAAGGGTTCCCTTCCTTTTATAAGTGGATTTTGTCAAGTACTGAGTATAGAGGTGAAAAGCTGTCTTATACAACTCAGTCATCTTAAAACTGTGACTAAGTGCATTCATAATGAAGACATTCCTTTTACATGGGTGATTTTGAAATTATCCATATAAATAATTTCTAATATAGATCCATGAGGTCACTGTCATTATCTGGAAGGGCCTTAGCATACATTATTGTTTTCATTTACATGATTTACTTTCCTGAATATAACAATACACACTCACACTGGTGTTTTCATCTACTAGTATAATTTTGATAACTTATACTATGAAAACTTGGGCGGTACAGTATGCTTCTATAGGGTGAAACTTAGAACTTCTTCATAGTTGTAATTTCCTGTTTATATGTTCACTTAAATCAGAAAACAAAAGATCTTATTTTCAAAATCATACTAATATTTAATTTAGCCAGTATAAGAAAAGAAAAAGTTATGCATTTATTCTAATTGCTTAAATAATTATTTTTAAATAAACATATTTAAGCAAATAGAGTATATCAAACAGCTACTTTTACTTGTATTGAAATTTAATATGAGAGGGATAGGGTTATGCTACTCCATAGAAAGATGTTTTTCATTGAACTGAAATAACTCTGTAAGTAATATTTGCAGTTCTAACTTCAGTTAAGCTTTTGAGCATTCACTCTCGAAACATAGAATGAGAAGCTTAAAATAGATGCAACTTCTCAAAGAATATTACACAAAAGTACTACCCTAGCATGAAGTACTTTTGACAATTTGGTTGTATTTTTAATTAGAATGTTTATATATCATAAACAATGATCTTATCACTAAAGTATAAAAGTTACTTATCTCCTTACTTTATAATCCTTAAAAGATATTCTAAAATTGTTGTTTGCAAGTATAATGCTATAATGAACTCACTTTTCAGACAAATAAAAATAATAGTAAAAAAAATCGACATGAATAATATGCTAAACATTAGAATGAATAATGCATTATGTTTCCAACTTAGTTTAGAGATAAAATATATTCCCATTAAGTGTTTGTGTCAAATTTCCAATAGTCTAGAATTTCACAATTTTTGAGTCTGAGAAAGTCATGATATTTTGTAACAGGAATTTTTAGATGATAGTTGAATATTCCAAATTTCTATTAAGCATTTTTTCATATACAGATTCATGCATGGGTCTCAAAGTAATATAGTGCATATTATTGTTGAGGAACAATGTATAATTTTATAAATAAATGAAAATCTGCTTTAATTATTTAATATAACTAACTTAATGACTTTGTTCAAATATATACATAATAAAGCATATAATCAAACTAATGAGTAAATGCATATTTATATACTTTTAAAATTATATATTTTTATTTTCATTTGAGTGTGTGTTCAATTATCTCTGTGTTAATGCACATAATATTTAAGAAATTACACATGAAGACTCAAAGAAGATATCAGATCTCTTGGAATTCTGAGCCACTTGTGGGAAATGCTGAACTCTCTTAATGTCTGATATATATCTCTATCACTCATGTTTGAACATAGTTATAATTTATACTGAACAGGGGCTGGTGAGATGGCTCAGCGGTTAAAGATCACTGACTGCTCTTCCGAAGGTCCTGAGTTCAAATCCCAGCAGCCACATGGTGGCTTACAACCATCCATAATGAGATCTGACACCCTCTTCTGGTGTGTCTGAGGACAGCTACAGTGTCCTCAGATATAATAATAAATAAATCGTTAAAAAATATATACCCTGAACATTACTATGTTAGTTTCATCCATGTCAATTGGATTGTGGTATGTTCTTGTTTTCTTTTTTTTACTTTATTTTTTTGGTTTTTAGAGACAGGATTTTTCTCTGTGTAGCCCTGGCTGTCCTAGAATTCACTCTGTAGATCAGATTGGCCTTGAACTCAGAAATTCGCCTGTCTCTTCCTCTCAAGTGCTGGGATTAAAGGCATATGCCACCACTGCCCGGCTGTGGTGTCTTCTTGTACTTGCAATTGCATGACTTCCTTACATCCTTTTTAGGATGAGAAGAAATAATATTTATACAAAACTTACTTAGTCTTACAAATCCCCATTAGGAGCTATTAAGAAGGCAATATTTTACCATCATTAAGTGAGAGCACATAAATATCTCTCAAGGATTATGTTACACCTTTAAGACCAAGCTGCAAAAGCACAGCACTGAGAATTGGAATATGATTCCAAGTCTTTCTTCAAAGGATAACTTTCTGCTGAAGGGAGATGAACTCTCTCACTCTGCTAAAAGTGGAAAGTGCCTTTTGTCTCCCATGGAAACATTTATTTTAATCATGTTTTATTTGATAGCAATCTTCTAGAAGACTATTAGCACTTTCCTGTCATCTTTTAAAAAGAGGTCACTGAGGGGTTTTACTCTTATCATGGTGACTCACCACCACTATTCTGAACATCCATTATCACACCCTGGGGTGATGTGGCTCCTGTCAAGCTGCCAGCTGTCTTATCCATAATCACTCTGCTTCCCCCTGACAGTCTTCTGCTTTGATTCGGCTCTGTGGTTATAGGTCGGGAAAGCAGATGCCCAAGACTTTTAAAGATTATATGTAAAGGTCTCCAGCCTTTAAACTACAAAATGTGTTATCTCTATCAGGCCAGGAGTGTTGAAACTCAACTACAAATGTGAATCACTATACTCAGGTTCCATTCTATGAGATTATTGATCTAAATTGAAATTCTGATCATTTTTAGTAATTAAATTTTCTTGAAGTCTTCTATTTTTATTATTTGAAGAAATTTGGAAAGCATTGTATTAAAATTAGAAGAGTTCCTAAATGCCTTTAAGTCTGAAATGTAATCTCACCATAAAAAGAGTTTAATATCTGTATTGATGTTTCCTTCGAGTTATAGCCAATAGAAGGAATATATATGTCAAAATGGTGTTTATTATTCCTGCCTACAACTATAATATGTATAGTCCTTCAATCACTGCCTTTACACTGGTTCAGTGAAGAGCAAGGTAGCCTTTCTGTCCATAAGCATGGATAATTCAGTAGTACCATTCTTCCAATGAAGGACTAAAGGATTCTGAAAGAGCCACTGCTCATCAATTTATATTGCAAGGACAAACATTTTGTTTCCAAATTTCAGAAAGAAAAGTCACAGCATTAGTTGCAGCAGCAGCAGCAGCAGAGTTCAGAGAGTTACCAGCAAGATGTGAAGGCAATAAAGCAAAGCTTTGCCTCTAGTCTTCCTTTTGTCTAGCTCTCATTGCACCGTGTTGCACATAAGGGTTGTTCTTCCCACTACAAATAATTTGATAAATAAAGTCTTTCATAGTTTGAACTTACTCATGCTGACCTTATTTCTTACTTGAGTTTAGATCCAGTCAACTTGACAGTCAAGATGTGTATATAATATCTATATAGTATATAATATCTATATCATGTATATCTATGATATATCTTCCATCTATCTCTTATCTTTATTATCTTTATTTCTATCATCAACTTAACTATTATCTATTTGCCTCTCTCTCTCTTTCTCTCTCTCTCTCTCTCTCTCTATATATATATATATATATATATATATATATATATATATATAT
>JADRCC010329822.1:400-19523 GCA_019843855.1 Hylomyscus alleni | reverse complement strand
AAAAAAAAAAAAAAAAAAGAAAGAAAGAAAGAAAAGAAAAGAAAAAAGGAGTGTTCCTCTTTCTCCACAACCTCGCTAGCATCTACTGTCACCTGAGTTTTTGATCTTAGCCATTCTGACTGGTGTGAGGTAGAATCTCAGGGTTGTTTTGATTTGCATTTCCCTGATAACTAAGAATGTTGAACATTTCTTTATGTGTTTCTCAGCCATTTGATATTCCTTAGTTGAGAATTCTTTGTTTAGCTCTGTACTCCATTTTTAATAGGATTATTTAGTTCTCTGGTGTCTAACTTCTTGAATTCTTTGTATATATTGGATATTAGCCCTCTATCAGATATAGGATTGGTAAAGATCTTTTCCCAATCTGTTGTTTGCTGTTTTGTTCTATTGACAGTGTCCTTTGTCTTACAGAAGCTTTGCAATTTTATGAGGTCCCATTTGTCAGTTCTTGATCTTAGAGCATAAGTTATTGGTGTTCTGTTCAGAAAAATTTCCCCTGTGCCCATGTGCTTGAAGCTCTTCCCCACTTTCTTTTCTATTAGTTTCAGTGTATCTGGTTTTATGTGGAGATCCTTGATCTACTTGGACTTGAGCTTTGTACAAGGAGATAGGAATGGATCGATTTGCATTCTTCTACATGCTAACTGCCAGTTGAAACAGCGCCGTTTGTTCATTGCTAGTGGGATTGCAAGCTAGTACAACCACTCTGGAAATCAGTTTGGTGGTTCCTCAGGAAATTGGAGGACCCAGCTATACCACTCCTGAGCATATACCTAGAAAATATTCCAACATGTAATAAGGACACATGCTTCACTATGTTTATAGCAGCCCTATGTATAATAGCCAGAAGCTGGAAACAACCCAGCTGTCCCTCAACAGAGGAATGGATACAGAAATTGTGGTATATTTACACAATGGAGTACTACTCAGCTATTAAAAAACAATGAATTTATGAAATTCTTAGGGAAATGAATGGATCTGGAGAATATCATCCTGAGTGAGGTAATACAATCACAAAAGCACACACATGGTATACACTCAGTGATAAATGGATCTTAGCCCAGAAGCTCGGAATACAATCCACAAACCACAAGAAACTCAAGAAGAAGGAAGAACAGCAAAGTATGGATACTTCAATCCTTCTTAGAGGGGGGAACAAAATACCCATGGAAGAAGTTGCAGAGACAAAGTATGGAGCATAGACTAAAGGAAGGACAATCCAGAGACTGCTCTACTTGGGAATCCTTCCCAAATACAATCATCAAACCCAGACACTATTGTGGATGCCATCAAGTGCTGGCTGACAGGAGCCTGATGTAGCTGTCTCCTGAGAGGCTCTGACAGTACCTGACTAATACAGAAGTAGAGGCTCACAGTCATCCATTGGACTGAGCATAGGGTCTCTAATGAAGAAGGTAGAGAAAGGACCCAAGGAGCTGAAAGGGTTTGTAGTCCCATAGGAGGAACAACAATATGAACTAACTAGTACCCTCAGAGCTCCCAGGGATTAAAACACCAACCAAAGAGTACACATGGGGGCACTCATGGACCCAGCTGCATATGCAGCAGAGGATGGCCTAGCTGGTTATCAATGGGATGAGAGTCCCTTGGTCCTGTGAAGGCTTTATGCCCCAGTGTAGGGGAATGCCAGGGCCAGGAAGCGGGAGAGGTTGATGAGCAGGGGTTGGGGGAAGGGAATAGGTTTTTTTTTTCCCCCAGAGGGCAAACCGAGAAAGAAGATATCATTTGAAATGTAAATAAAGAAAATTTCTAATAAAATAAAAGCTACAGGAAAAATCACCTCGTGGTTGTTTCTTGTTGGAAAGTTAGGAGTTCCTTCATCCTGGCTCCTGTGAAAGACAGCTTTCCCTATGGCAGCCTTTGATCAAGATGTAGAATTTCAGCTCCTTTTCCAGCCTCTGTTTAAACATTTGCCTTTAAAAGAATTGCCTTGGCCATGGCATCTCTTCACAGCAATAAAACCCTAGCTAAGACAGACGGGTTGTCAGGAGTGCTGTGACATGCTGTCTTCTGCCTACTGCATGTAATTACTATCATGAAGACACAGAAGCTATGGATCCCTGCACAAGACACTCTCCTAACAAAATATATAATAGCAGGTTCCTGGTTGGAAAGGAAAAGGAGGTCAGCAGGAATGTGAGGGGAGTATGAGAGGGCAATAGGGGGATAGTATGATAAGTTGTATATGTCTATGAAATTACCATGTTTTTAGATTGTAGAAGAACACCATGAGCATCTTGACTCAATCTGGAGCCAGCTGCTAGTGCCTGCAGCCCAGGGATAGGGCAGTTTGTCTATACACAAGAGGCCAAACTGTATGTTCTATATAAACAAAGTGTTTGTGGGGAGAAAGGGAGAAAATAGAATGCTTGTGCTAACTGACAGCTGAACAATAGGTACAAAGAAAGGCTGAGAATCTGGTTGTATAGGTGAGGGTTGAGATAATGAGGAATGAGAAACAAATAAAAGGAACAGATGCCAAGGCAGGGATAGCTCCTGCTGGCAGACATAAGGCTGCTGGCTAGCTGAACTCACCAGGCCAAGAGGGAGCTGGGGAGATTTGTGTGCATTGAGAGTCCATTTAACTTAATCCATAATTACACCAGAAATTGACAGTAGAACCTGAAATAGTGGGCAAAATCCTTGCCCTCTGTAAGACTCCAAAGCAGGGTTGAGAGGGAAGAAGATAGGTAAATGTCTTAGGGTTTTATTGCTGTGAGCAGACACCAAAGGCAACTCTTATAAGAACAGCATTTAATTGGGGCTTACTTCAAGGTTCAGAGGTTCAGTCCATTATCATCAAGGCAGGAGCATGGCAGCATCCAGGCAGACATGGCACAGGAGGAACAGGAGAAGACTGGCTTCCAGGTAGCTAGGATGACAGTCTTAAAGCCCACACCCACAGTGACACACTTCTTCCAACAAGTCTAAACCCACTTCAACAAGGTCATGCCTCCAAATAGTGCTACTCCCTGGGCCAAGCTTTTCAAACCACCACAGTAAGCTATAGAAGAGAAATATTAGCTTCATAAACTACTTAACCTGGAGGTGATGGTTAAATGTTTGACCTTGTCTTTTCAAAGGAGGCAGCTCTCTCTTGAGGCAGTTAGAGGTCATTCACTGAGCATTCTCAGAAAGAGCATGGGATCTCTTCCTTGTGCATCCAGGGCTTATAAGTGAGATAGTTGCTTCCCCATCCCATAAGAGAAGTTCAGATCCTAACTTGTGGTACTTGCAACCGTAGCTTTAGAACTAGGGTCTTGGAGAAGTGCATTGTCAGGGTTCTCAGATGCTAGCCACAGTGTTAAGACTGCCATGGGGTAGAAGTGCTAAAGTCAGATTAGGAGAGAAAAAGACCAGAGACAATGGTTATCCTATCTCTTTCTCCATTCTTTGATTGTATCCACCATAGCCTCTACCACTAAGGGCTAAGCTCCTTTTCTACAAAGAGAAGACCATTCCACATCTGGCACATTAGAATTGCTTTAGGCACCTCTGCTAGTTCTGTAGGACTGGTACTCATTACTCTTGCATGCCAAGGTTGAGACTCCTGCGAACTGGCATGAATATAGTCTGAAATCCCATATATAGATCAAACCCAGAGGCAATGTCACTCACTGGCTGCTGCTGTGTCTGTGGCACCCCGTAAAGGAAAGTGTATGAACCACATAGGCATTTGCCCCTTGAAAGGAGGATGAGCAAAAATATCATCACTTATTAAATATCTGAGTGTCTTCTGTATTCCTCAAATCCTACTGAAATGTAAAGCAGAATACTCACTAGCCCCAAACAATTGCTTTAATAGTCACATTTCCATCAAATTCTACAAAAAGGAGGCTGGAGAGATGAATTTGCATTCCCAGCATGTGTGTCAAAAGTTGGGCATGGCCGGGCAGTGGTGGCCCACACCTTTAATCCCAGCACTTGGGAGGCAGAGATAAGCGGATTTCTGAGTTCAAGGCCAGCCTGGTCTACAGAGTGAGTTCCAGGACAGCCAGGGCTATACAGAGAAACCTTGTCTCGAAAAACAACAACAACAACAAAAAAGTTGGGCATGAACATGGTGGGACTTCTTTCTTATCCCAGTATTAAGGAGGCAGAGGTAACTAGATTCCATAGGCTCACTCAGGCAGGTAGTGTAGCCAATCAGTGAGCTCCAGGTTGTGAGGTCTTATGGTAAGAGACCCCGTCACAAAAATAAAATGGAGCCCAATTAAGAGAAGCACCTGATATCATCTGTTGGTCTCCATACACAAGTGTGTACACACATGCACATATACTCACATGTATAAACATACTATACACATGAACATGTAAGTGCATATAGAAACTGTGCTATTAGTTATTTTTCTATTGTTGTGATAAGTCACCACAATGAAAGCAACTTATAGAAGAAAGAGGAATTTTTAATTAGATGTTTTCTTTATTTATAATATCCCCTTTCTCAGATTCCCCTCCCCCCAAAAATAAAATAAAATAAACAAAAACTAAAACAATCCCGTTCCCTCCCCCCACCCCCTGCTCACCATCCCACACCCTCCTGCTTACTGACCCTGGCATTCCCCTACACTGGGGCATAGAACCTTCACAGGGCCAAGGTCGAAAGAGGAATTCTTTAGGCTTCAGTACCAGAGGGTTAGAATCCATTATGAGGGGGCAGCACAGCGCAAGGTGAGAGTTTACATTCCTTATAGCAAGCACAGAGCAGAGAGTGTGAACTGCAAATGCTGAGTTTTTAAACTCTCAAGCCCACCTCTAGTAACATACTTCTTCCATCAAGGCACGAGCCTTAAACCTCCCGAAATATCGCCACCAGCAGGAAATAAGTGTTCAAATGCACAAGACTATGGGGGACATTCCTCATTCAAACTCTCTTTGCCAAGGCCAATACTGTGGCCCAGTCTGCAGCCTCTCCTCCTCCTCTGCCACCTACCACTACACACATCCACACCTACATGGGGAGAATTGTGCTGGGTTCAAATGCTATGTTCTGTTTTAATCAGACAGTGTTTTCTCATAACACCCGGTGTTGACAGCAGTCTCTAGATTTTTTTTTTTTTTTTTTTTTTTTGGCTACAACATAGGAAAGGTGAAACAGAAATTGTCTTTTAACTTATTCCATTGCACAGTTGCATAGCTTGGTTTTCTGTATAAAATTGTGACTCAGGTTCTTGGGCTGTGAGGGCAAGTAGCACAGCTGCTAAGAGTATGGAGCCCAGATTCTGCCTGAGCTTTCGCACCTGTACGGCTGGCCCTCCTTCTGACTAATATTGGACTGCCAAGCACTTAACCTACCAGGTTGTTGGGAAGGTTAAAGGGCTGGCAATTGCTGGTACATAGAGTTGTGCAGGGCACACTCTCAGCACATAAGGCGCATTAGCTTTAGTTCAGTTCAGCTTACAAGTGTGCCCATGTTTTCCTGTCACGATTTGCCAGGAGCAGGCACATGAGAGTACCCTGTTGTCAGTAGCCTAGTTGCATCCCCTTTTCCCCAACACCTGCAAAGCCTCTAAAATTCTTTTTGTGGTTGTCTGCATTTTTTTTTTTTGTTGTCCTTGCTTGTAATACACCCTGCTCCACTGCAGATACTCTAAGAACTTGGAGACCGATAATTGCTTTTAAGTAATTTGGCAAAAGTGCATCTTTTTTACCCATCTAAAGAGGAATATGATTCTCTGTCTTCAGTCATTCCTGGGCATCTGAATTTGTGCCATTGAAGGAGTTGTTCTGAGGATTCAACAGCTGGATCCTGCTGTGCTATATCATGATAGACAATCTATGGAAAGAAGTCTGTTCCTGGTCTTTGTTCTTTCTTCCAGTTTATCAGCCTGGAGGGGTGAAAGCTTTTTGACTCTGCCCTACAGGGACCATAATAAAACAAACCCTACTGCTCTACAACTCTCTCTTGTAGTCTTCAATCCACAATGAGGAAACAAGTATAGTAACCTGATTTCACAGGGAAATTAGGGCATAAATGGTTGGTTTGTGACTCGTGTCCCGTGTACTTGAACAGTGAATTTTGTCTTGGCCAAGTCTTTTTTTTTAATTTAAAATTACATTTATTTGAAATGTGTGGTGTGTGTGTGTGTGTGTGTGTATGTGTGATTTAAAGGACACTTAGAGGAATTTATTATCAGGTATCAAACTCAGGTCATCAGGCTTGATGGTAAGTATCCTTTATCTAGTGATCCATCTCATTGTTGTTTGTGGCTCAAAAGCTGCCATATTGGGTGGTACCTTATGACAGGGCCTAGCATCTTAGTTGGTATTTAACTAGGAGGGACCTTTTGATCCTGTAGGCACTTACTTCAGGGCTGTCATGGGGATTTATTCATTATTATTTTTGCCTGTAGCCACTGAGTATATAACAGTACTAACCTTGGCATGTTCAGAAAGCACAAAGCACATTAGAGGTATCAGAAATTCACAATCTTCTTGTTGTTGTTTGCATGTGTATGTGTGTATGTTTGTGTGCATGTGGGTGTGCATGTGTATATGTTTGCATGTGTGTGTGTGTATGTGTGTGTGTGTGTGTGTGTGTGTATGCTATCATACAACTTGTGTTTCATTCCTCTGAAGCCCTTCATCTTGTTTTAAGATGGAGGCTTTCATTGGGTAGGAGCTCACTAACTAGGATAGGCTTGCTGGCCAGTAGACTTCAGAGATTCATCTGTGTATGTAGGTCAAAGTCTCTGCAGCCCTAGGATTACAAGAGCATGTCACCATAAACAGATAATTTGTTTTGTTTTGTTTCACTTTTACCTGGATTCTGGGGATAGAATTTAGGTCTTCATGGCAAGTTATTTACCATGAGAACTGTCTCCATAGCTGTCTTGTTAGTTTCTAAGAACTCCAGGACTTAGGATTCTGTTGCCAAGGAAGATAGTGACTTAACAGGGTTCAAGGAAACTTGAACCTGAACAATTAGTGAGCTCCACACAAGACTTCTATGCTGGATTCTACTGTGGAATGCCATCCTTAAGAGTGATTTCTATGTGGCTAATTACAAAGAAACTAAACCAATTATTGTAAATATTACACCCCAAAGACCTAACTTGTACAGAATATTCCAAAATTGTCCTTTTGACCTCTTAGTTTCTTGTAAAAATGTACTATTTTTTGTTTTATCAACTGGGAAAATGGTTGCTTTTTAAAATACAACTCAAAGAACTTCTGCATGAGCCAATAATCATTGGTTAATGAAATATATAATCATAGAACTTTTTATATAAACATTAGTGTTCCCCTAATGCAGGACAATGACCACATTTCCTACCCCTGACCTTCCACACATCTTGGCACTGGTGCAGTGTTCAGCTCTGAGTCACTCATTCAAAGGGAGGGTCCACAGTGCTCTCCTGCTTCCTCTTGTTATGAGGTCCAACTTACTATCTACCTGCTATTGTTCTCTGTTGGCAGGCGAATGCCCTTGCTCTAGACCTCCCAACCACAGTGACTGTGACATCAGGAATAAAAGCCAAAGAGTCCAAGAGGATCCAGATGGCTCTTCCAATCTCTTGTATCAAACCTGGCATTCTCTAATCAAAGATTTTCACATAGATGCTAGAAAATTATTACTCTGACAAAGGAATCAGTGGTCTATTCTCTAGAAGGCATGGCTGCTTATGGTTGGTATTTTACAAAGGCTGTGCCTTTGTTGGCTAAAGATCATGTAATAATCTTTCTATAAGGCCAAAGCATTAATATCTCAAGGTAGAATAAGTAGAACCCTGTGTTTTCTTTGACAAGAAGACATTCCCTGTTTTACTGGTGCATATTCTGTTACAATAATGAAATATGGAAGACTGGGTATTTTAATGAGATAAAGAGGTTTACGTATTCCAGTTCATAGGATTAGAGGTGAAAAGTTCACAACATGATACTGGTTGTGATGAGTCCTCTCTTGACTATATCCCACCATGATGGATAGCATCATAAGGGGAAAACATTCTAGACTAAGGAGAGGCATCATTATTACTCTTTTCTTTATATACTCTCATAAGAAAGATCTGGAATCCCATGGAAATTACTGATTGTTATCCAGTGTCACTAATCTATTAACCTCACTCCCTCAAAGTTTTCTTTCCAAAATGGCTATGCTGAGGTCAAACCTCCAACGTTCACAATGGGAATATGTGTTCATTAACAGGAACTAGGAACAACCATTTCTGTATTCTGTCTTCTAAAACATTTTCTATCTATTAAAGTTTGATTTATCTCATTGTAAATTAACAGATTGGGTAATATGAAAACACTGTAGGCAGACCTTGGGCACTCTGAGAGCTCCACTCCCAGGCACTCTAACATGCCCAGGATCATAGGATCACAGGATCCAAGGATCCCAGGAGTTTTGTCACAACAGGATCTCAGGGTCTCAGAAGCAAATTGACTCCTAGGAGCTCTGACACACCCAGGATCTCAGGTGTGTCACAAGATCCCAGAATCACAAGATCACAGGGACAGTTGGAATTTGAGGAGGTCTGACACAACCAGAATCACAGGAAGTACAGGTTCCAGTCAGATATAGCAAGGGCAGGTAGCACTAGAGATAACAAGATGATAGGAGGAAAGCATAAGAACATAAGAAACATAAATCAAAGTTTCTTGGCAGCACCAGAAACCAATTATCCCATCATAGCAAGTCCTGGAAACACCATCACACCAGAAAACAAGACTCGGATCTAAAATCACTTCTCATGATGATGATACAGGACTTTAAGAAGGACAGGAGAATACAGGTAAACAGATAGAAGTCCTTAAAGAAGAAACACAAAAATTCTTTAAAGAATTATAAAACACAAACAGGTGAAGGAAATGAATAAAACTTTCCAGAATCTAGATTCTAAAACTTTTTAGATTCTAAAAATGGAAATAGAAGCAATAAAGAAATCACAAAAGGAGACAACCCTGGAGATAGAAAACCTAGGAAACAGAGTCACTGATGCAAGCATCACCATCAGAATACAAGATTTAGAAGAGAAAATCTCAGGGGCAGAAGATACCATAGAAGATACCATAGAAAACACTGACACAACAGTCAAAGAAAATGCAAAGAGCAAAAAGCTCCTAACCCAAAACATCCAGGAAATCCAGGACACAATGAGAAGACCAAACCTAATGAAAATAGGTATAGAAGAGAGCAAAGATTCCCAACTTAAAGGACCAATAAATATCTTCAACAAAATTATAGAAGAAAACTTCCCTAACCTAAAGAAAGAGATGCTCATGAACAACAAGAAGCCTGCAGAACTCCAAATAGACTGGACCAGAAAAGAAATTTCTCCTGTTACATAATAATCAAAATACCAAATGCACTAAACAAAGAAAGAATACTAAAAGCAGTAAGGGGAAAAGGTCAAGTAACATATAAAAGCAGACCTATCAGAATTATACCAAACTTCTTACCAGAGATTATGAAAGCTAGAAGATCCTGGGCAGATCTCATACAGACCCTAAGAGAACACAAATGCCAGCCCAGGCTACTATACTCAGCAAAACTCTCAATTACTATAGACAGAGAAAACAAGATATTCCATGACAACACCAAATTTACACAATATCTTTCCACAAATTCAGCCTTCCAATGCATAATACATGGGAAATATCAACACAAGGAGGGAAACTACACCCTAGCAAAAGCAAGAAAGTCAACAAACCCAAAGAAGATAGTAACACAAACATAATTCCATCTCTAACAACAACAACAACAAAACAGGAAGTAACAATCACTTTTTCTTAATATCTCTTAAGGTCAACAGACTCAATTCCCCAATAAAAAGACATAGACTGACAGACTAAATAAGTAAAGAGGTCCCAATATTTTGCTGTATACAGGAAACCCATGTCAGTGACAAAGACAGACACTACCTCAGAGTAAAACAATTTTCTAAGCAAATGGTCCTAAGAAACAAGCTGGAGTAGCCATTCTAATATTGGATAAAAGCAACCTTCAACCAAATGTTATCAAAAGATAAGGAAAAGGAAAAATCTATACTTATCAAATGATACTCATCAAAGGAAAAATCTACCAAGAAGAACTCTCAATTCTGAATATCTATGCTCCAAATTCAAGGGCACTCACATTCATCAAAGAAAGTTTAGTAAAGCTCAAAGCACATATTGTGCTCCACAGTAATAGTGGGAGACTTCAACACCCCATTCTCATCAATTGACAGATCATAGAAACAAAAACTAAACAGAGACACAGAGAAACTAACAGAAGTTATGAACCAAATGGATCTAACAGATATTTATAGAACATTTCATCCTGAAACAAAAGAATATACCTTCATCTCAGCACCTCATGATACCTTTTCCAAAATTGATCATATAATTGGTCATAAAACAGGCCTCAACAGATATGAGAAGATTGAAATAATCTCATGCATCCTATCAGATCACCATGGACTAAGGGTGGTCTTAAATACCAACAGAAACAACAGAGAGCACACATAAATATGGAAGCTGAACAACTCTCTATTCAATGATAACTTGGTAAATAAAGAAATAAAGAAAGAAATTAAAGACTTTATAGAATTTAATGAAAATGAAGATATATCATACCAAAAATGTATGGGACACAATGAAAGCAGTGATAAGAGGAAAACTCATAGCTTTAAATGCCTCCAAAAAAGAAAATGGAGAGAGCTTACACTAGTAACTTGAAAGCATACCTGAAAGCTCTAGAACAAAAAGAAGCAAATACACCCAAGAGGAGTAGGAAGCAGGAAACAATCAAACTCAAGGCTCAAATCAACCCAATAAAAACAAAAGGAACTATACAAAGAATCAATCAAACCAGGAGCTGTTTCTTTGAGAAAATCAACACAATAGATAAATCCTTAGCCAGACTAACCAGAGGGCACAGAGATAGTATCCAAATTAATAAAATCAGAAATGAAAAGGGAGACATAACAACAGAAACCACAGAAATTCATAAAATCATCAGATCCTACTACAAAATCTTATTCTCAACAAAACTGGAAAATCTGGATGAAATGGACAATTTTGTCAACAGATAACAGGTGCCAAAGTTAAAAGAGGATCAGATAAATCATCTAAACAATCCCATATCCCCTAAAGAAATAGAAACAGTCATTAATAGTCTCCCAACCAAAAAAAAAGCCCAGGACCACATGGGTTTGTGGAGAATTCTATCAGATCTTCAAAGAAGACCTAATACCAATACTCTTCAAACTTTTCCACAAAATGAAACAGAAGAAACTCTACTCAATTCATTCTATGAGGCCACAACCATACTTATACTTAAACCACACATAGACCCAACAAAGAAAGAGAACATCAGACCAATTTCCCTTAGGAACATCAATGCAAAAATACTCAATAAAATTCTTCCCAACCAAATCCAAGTACACATCAAAATGATCATTCACTATGATCAAGTAGCCTTCATCCCAGGGATACAGGAATGGTTCAGTATATGGAAAACCATCAAGGTAATTAGTACATAAACAAACAGAAAAAAAATGATCATTTCATTAGATGTTGAAAAAGAATTTGACAAATTCAACATCCCTTCATGTTAAAAATCTTGCGAAGATAAGGAATTCAAGGCCCATACCTGAACATAGTAAAAGCAATATATAGCAAACCAGCAGCCAAGATCAAACTAAATGGAGAGAAACTTGAAGCAATTCCACAAAAATCACAGATTAGACAAGGTTGCCCTCTCTCTCCCTATTTATTCAATACAGTTCTTGAAGTTTTAGCTAGAGCATTTAGACAACAAAAGAAGGTCAAAGTGATACAAATTGGAAAGGAAGAAGTTAAAATATCACTATTTGCCGATGATATGATAGATGCCACTTAAGTGACAGCAAAAACTCCACCAGAGATCTTCTACAGCTGATAAATAACTTCAGCAAAGTGGCAGGATATAAAATTAACTCAAACAAATCAGTAACCTTTCTATACTCAAAGGATAAACAAGCTGAGAATGAAATTAGGGAAATGATATTCTTCACAATAGTGACAAACAATATAAAGTATCTTGGTTTGACTCTAACCAAACAAGTGAAAGATATGTATGACAAGAACTTCAAGTCTCTGAAGAAAGAAATCAAAGAAGACCTCAAAAGATGGAAAGATTTCTCCTGCTCATGGTTTGGCAGGATTAATATAGTAAAAATGGCCATCTTGCTGAAAAGTAATATGCAGATTCAGTGTAATCTCCATCAAAATCCCAACTCAATTCTTCATAGAGTTAGAAAGAGCAATTCTCTAATTCATGTGGAATACCAAAAAGCCCAGAATAGTGACAACTATTCTCAACAATAAAAGAACTTCTGGTGGAATCAGCATTCCTGACCTCAAGCTGTACTACAGAGCAATAGTGATAAACACTGCATGGTAGTAGTACAGTGACAGGCCAGTAGGTCAATGGAATAGAATTGAAGACCCAGTAGTGAACTCACAAACATATGGTCACTTGATCTTTGGCAAAGGAGCTAGAACCATCCAGTGGAAAAAAAAAGACTGCATTTTCAGCAAATGGTGCTGGCTCAACTGGCGGTCAACACGTAGAAGAATGCAAATTGATCCATTCTTATCTCCCTTGCAAAGCTCAAGTCCAAATGGTTCAAAGACCTCCACATAAAACCAGATACATTGAATCTAATGGAAGAGAAAGTGGGGAAAATTCTCTAACACATGGGCATAGGGGAAAAGTTCCTGAACAGAACACCAATGGCTTATGCTCTAAGATCAAGAATTGACAAATGGGACCTCATAAAATTACAAAGCTTCTGTAAGGCAAAGGACACTGTCAATAGGATAAAATGGCAACCAATAGATTGGGAAAAGATTGTTACCTGCCACACCCACTCCAGTTGAGTCTGTGTGACAGCAGTCCACAAGGCAAAAAGCTTCAAAGAAGCTAGTCTCCTGGTGCCTTTTGGCATTCCAAATCTGGACCACTCAGAAGTGGTTCAGATTTGTCCTTGCGATAGCTAATGGAGGGTCTCATGTGTTTTCTTTTTGTATTAGGTATAGTGGTGCCCCCAAGGAATGATTTGCTAATAGTTAAGCTAAATTGGACATTGCTTTCTAACCTTCATCAATGTTCCAATATCCTAGTCTATGCTGAGCTAAACCTTGGCCTGGAATTTCATAAAGAATGTTATGCATTCATACCAATCGTCTCCAGCATTGTTAGGGAGATAGTGAAGGAGGTCGGGCATTGAAGTTTAAGAATCTTCATTATAGTCATGTATGACAGACCACATTAGAATTGCAGTTGAATCACTCCCAGGAATTAGATTATTTTTTTGTTCTAGGTAAGGTTAGCAACAATGGGATCCCTGGGGCATATCTCAGCTAGCCCAGAAGATTATCAGAGTTGGGCATTTACTAAAGACTGACTGGTCTTGGGCTATACAATAGACTGAATGGAAGCTATTTGCACCTGGCTTCTAAGATTAAGATGACCTTAGATAAAGCTGACTTTCTTTCAGTTGTAACCACTGCTTAGTTCCTGTCAATTTAAATGTATATACTTTTCTATAGAACCATTGTGCTTCAGATGACCTCAATGTACCTTGACTAGTGTATTATCTAAGTTCCTTTTGCCTTCTGTAATGACCATAAAAGTTTGATGCCTATTTTGAGAAAATACATTCAAATTCAACACTCCCTTGTGTTCACGTCTATGTGTCATTCTTGCCAACTCCTTGCCCACCTGATTACAGGGACCTCAATTTCCCCCACGGGTTGAGGGATCCTTGACCAGCCCGGCCTGCAGCAGTTACCAATCCTAAATCCAATAGAGGGCTAATATCCAATATGCATAATGAACTCCAGAAGATAGACTCCAGTGAATCAAATGACCCTATTAAAAATGAGGTACGGAGCTAAACAAAGAATTCTCATCTGAGGAATACTGAATGGCTGAGAAGCACCTAAAGAAATGTTCAACATCCTCAGTCATCAGGGAAATGCAAATCAAAACATCCCTGAGATTCCACCTCACACCAGTCAGTATGGGTAAGATAAAAAACTCAGGTGACAGCAGATATTGGCAAGGATGCAGATAAAGAGGTATACTCCTTCATTGCTGGTGGGATTGCAAGCTGGTACAACCACTGTGGAAATATTCCTCAGAAAATCAGATATAGTATTACCTGAGGACCCAGCTATACCATTCCTGGGCATATACCCAAAAGATTCTCCAACATATAACAAGGACACATGCTCTGCTATGATCATAGCAACCTTATTTATAATAGCCAGAAGCTGGAAAGAACCCAGATGCCCTTCAATAGAGGAATGAATACATTTACACAATGGAGTACTATCAGCTATTAAAAATGATGGATTTATGAAATTCTTAGGCAAATGGATAGAACTAGAAAATATCATTCTGAGTGAGGTAACCCAATCACAAAAGAACACACATGGTAGGCATTCACTGATAAGTGGATATTAGCCCAAAAGCTTGGAATAGGCAAGATACAATTCCCAGAATACATGAAGCTCAAAAAAAAGGAAGACCAATGTGTGAGTACTTCAGTCCTTCTTAGAAAGAGGAACACTCTCATAGAAGCGGGATGGGATAGGGGGTTTCTGAGAGGAGGGAAAGTGGAAAAAGGGGATAACATTTGAAATGTAAATAAAAAATAGTCAATAAAAATGTAAAAAAAAAGGAGAAGAAAACACTGTAAAGATGTATAAGAAATTTGGATGGTATTTGCTGAGCTGTGTAAGTTTATATATAAATGTTTTTCATTCAGGAAGAGATACATGTATTCTCAGTGAGAAGCAAAGATTTCCTAATTCTTCACTCTCTATGAAGGTTTCTGGTTGCCAAAGAGAAAATTGTATTTGACTTGGTTTATTTAAGAGTTTACTTTGGAAGTGGAGAGGTTTGTTTTCATAATTTGAGCATAGTATCTGTCTGGGGAAAAGGTTATTAGTGTACTTACAAGAAATATCCTCAGAGTAGAACTATTCCCACTACAACCAGTAGACATCCATGTAATATTTCTTAAGACCAGTAAGTATAGGGGAAAAAAGAATATATTGTTAGAAACAAACAAACAAACAAACAAACAAACAAAAAACAAAATAAATGAAACATCTGGGGAGGTTAATGTACCTTATTCTGAAAATTCCTAGCACAAAAATCAGATCAAAAGTCAGGGATGCATCTTGAGGGAGCACTAGATGGTATGAAAGTTTTAGACTTGTCGGGTCATAGAGTCTGCATTGAAATTACTTTACTCTGCTCTCTTTATAGGACACAACCATAGACAAATGTATGAAGGAACAGGTTGAAATAAGACTTTGTGGATTCCCAAAATTTTAATTTTCATATAGTTCTCATATTCATGAAATATTACTTCTTAAACTTTTAAAACATCTGACAAATAGTATGTTTTATGCTATGCCCCAACCTGCACCCCACCCTCCAATACACACATACCAGGATAAAGTGATAATATATCTGTCTCCAGGATCCCATAAACTGGTATAAAGAAACATTAGTCACCAGATCTGCTGTAGTTTGGATATGAAGTGTCTCCCATGGGTTCTCATGTTTGAATACTTGGTTCTCTACCTGGTAGCACTGCTTGGGAAGGTGCAACCTTTAGAAGGTGGAGCAACACTGGAGGAAGTGAGTTATTGGGGGTTGGGCTTGAGGTTTTATAGCCTAGATTCACTTTCTCCTGTTCTCTCCTTCCTGACTGAAGACACAATGTGACCAGAGGCCTCAGTCACCCCACCACAATGGATAGTGTCCTTTCTTAAACTGTGAGGTAAAATAAGCACTCCATTCCTTCAGCTGTGAGTGTCAAAGCATTGGGAAAAGTAGCTGGCACCGTAAGTCCCCATGCAGTAGTTCTTTGTAAAAATGTACAAAAACCAAAAACAAACAAACAAAACCCCTGAAACCTATAAAGTTTACATTGTATGAAACATTGAACTTAGTATAAAGACTGTAAAGAGAAGGCTAAGGTTTTCCCCTTATTTACCTTTATTTCCACATTGTACTTAAGATCATGGTTGTCTACAGCAGCTGTTCTCAAAGCAGGGCCCTGAAATAGTATCCCTGAGCAGTTTGTTAGAAATGCATCCTGGTAGGCTCTAGTCTAACCTACAGAATCAAGGATTGGAGGACACAAACATGAGTCTTTTTTTGGCAGTGGTGGTAGGGAAGTGGTGGGGAGGTGGCATGGAGGGGGTGGGAGGATTGTTTGCTTTGTCTTGTTTTGTTTTGAGACATGGTCTCACTATGTAGTCTTGGCTGACCTGGAACTCATTATGTAGACCAGGGGTGGAGAGGGATTACAGTTCTGGAATTACAGGTGTGTGCCTCCACATCTGCTCCTTACTAATGTTGTGGACAATTCTGACAACTTCTCAACCTCGAGAAGCACTGAGATAGACCAGGCAAGGTGACTCAGGCCAGAGAGTTAACTCCACTCTGTCAGTTCACTGTGACATCCCTGAGGATTAGCCTCAGCTTTCTCATTGTAAACTAGGAGTGAGGATAGGAAGGATGGAAAACCACACAGTGCTGAGCCTATGGCCAATTCTTTAGTACAAAGGGAATAGTGGCATTCAAATAGAAAAACATTATTTAGGTTTCTTTTTCTAATGACATGGCTAGAGAAAGGACAGAGACTAAGGTTTGAAAAGTTCTGTGTGAAGTCTCCACTATCTTAGGGTATCTGTGGATGGACCTAGAAATACAGAGATAACTTGTGTTTGGAGAGCAAGGAGCAGATAAACCCCAAAGGTGAACACATAGTTAGAAACAAAGTGAATCTTACATGCAGGAAGGCTCCAAAGCAGGCAGGAATGTCCTGGTAGCTGGACGAGCTCAAAGACATGCTCTATGTCCTGGACTGCTGCTGAGTGGCAATAGGAAAGTTGTGTGAGGACACTGAGACACAGTAGAGATGCCAAACTAGAGGTGACTTGGGAATTCCTGCTGCTGGAGACTTCTTGAGATCTTGACCTTCTCCCTAAATTTAAGAAAGGAGTAGCCAATTGTGCTTTAGTCTTGAACAACTGAGTATTCTCAGCTGAGCTTGGATTGCATTGGTGTCCATAAAGAGGCTGCTATGAGTAGCAAGGTGAATGGTGGCACCAAATCTAGTACTTCACAGACTTTGGACTAGTATAGTGCTTAATTCTGAGATTGTCAAATTGCCTATATTGAGAAAAAAAATTCCATTTTGTAGTAAGACTTTTCACTATTTATCTTTATCGCTATTATATTCTTTGTGTGTGTGAGTGATGCACACACACACATACACAGACATATGTGATTGTGGGTCTATACTACATGCCACAGCAGGCATGTAGAATTAACCTTTTGGGAGTTGATTCTCTCCCTCTACTGTGGGTTCAAAGATTGAAGTCTGGTTGTCAAGCTTAGTAACTCTAAGTCCAGAGTTGGCCCTTGTGTAGAGCTGACTATGTGTTCATTCCATAAAAGGGCCTGAGATTGCATTATCTCAATCCTTGATCATAACCCCATGGGACATGACCCAGGACAGAAAAAAACAAAACAAAACATATTTCTGAGGCTGGGAGGTGCTGTGCCGCAGAAATTCACCCTCTGCTGTCCTCAGATCCCCAGGAGGCAACCTGGCACTGATAATCAGCTTAGCCTTCAAAGGGGTACATTGGGGACAAAGAAACAGACTGTTAAGGACCTCAAGTGAGGGTAAACTGTAAGTCTGAGGGGATTCCAATGAAAGCCTTGTTTGGGGACTGAGGTCTTGGCCACCTCAGCCTTCCGGACAGAGACTTCCTACTTTCTAAAGGAAGCCTGAAATTCAGTGCTATATCTTTCAATATACCATGCAAGATGCAAGTGATCAACCTCTGCACAGACTATTTGAGGATGTGGCTAATGAGTCTCATCTCCCCTTAACTCTCCAGGTACTAGGAACAGAGTGCATCCTTCTCAGGAACTCCTTCCTCTGATACTTTCACTCAGAACCCATCAAGGCACATGCCCAGTTGTCACAGGCAGCATGCTGAGCTTCAGAGTCAAAACAGACATGTGATCTGGAAACTGTATTTCTCATCAAATGCTTTGTGCTGAACTTTTCCCTATCCCCTTTGAGCTACAGTCAGTCCTTCCGAATGGAATGTGAATAGTGGAACATTCTTCACAGAGGGAAAAAAAATCCCACGACTTGATCCGTAGCCACCCACAGCCAAAGCACACAGGGCTCTAGGGGGCTGTGCTGACACAGCAGGTGTGGCCTGCTCTGGGAAACTTTAGAAGTCACAGCATGTCCCCTAAAAAAGCCCTTGATGCCCAGATAAGTAAGTAACTACTTAAGATTCCTTAGGGTGGGGATCTGGTAGATGTGGCATTGACTGTGTAGCTCTGGCGATCTTGTGGACCTAAGCAGGACATAAAGATGTTGGACTCATAAAAGGGTGGGCATCCCTTGCAGATGCCCAGCTACTGGTGTATGACGGTAGCTGCCTGTTATTTCCTTGGCAGTCTCAGAATACAAGAGGTCAGGTAAGGAGAAGGTTGTTCTAAGCTCTCTAACAAAAGGGACCTTGTCCATTTTATTCCCTGTGGAATTTCTTCTGCCCAGAACAGTGTGTGCCTCATGGAAGATGCCCAAATAGCTGTTGATGGGGAGCAGGCTGTAAACCCTATTTCCAAAAAGAAAGCTGCTTAAAAAGGCGAGTCACTATCTGGATAGTAGTTGGTTCGGCAACCTATTCTGGGAATTCTTTTCCTCTTAGCTCAGTCACCCAGCTCTGTTGATCCTCCACTGAACATTCAGCTCCTCTATGGTAGCTGTGCTCCAGCAGGAAAAATGAATCATGTGACCTCTGCTCTCGCTGAATTCCTCTCCAACTGTATAGCACACCATTCTGACTTTTGCTTCAGGTTCAGACCCATTTAGTTTCCCATTAGTTAAAGTTGAATAGATAATAGTATATCTTAGGAGTCAGAAATGTGGGTTCAAATCCTGGCTCTACCACTTCTCATTAAGATAACTCTAGGCAGGTTATTTTTAGGCTTCAGCCTCAGGTGTTTAATCTGTAAAGTGGAGATATTTATAGCATAAATATAGTGTGTTTAGGAAAAAAGGATAGTTGG
>JADRCC010329817.1:3048-15039 GCA_019843855.1 Hylomyscus alleni | reverse complement strand
CCCCCCCAATATACCCCAGGTCATTCTCCCTTAGGTCTCTTGCCCTCTTTGCTCCTGGTTGCATAAACATTTATTTGCTTAGATACCTTACAATATTCTACTGTCTTTCTGTCTCAAAACCTAAGGTCCATTAGATATACCTTAGATCCCTTGACTGCTTGGATGAGCTTCTTATCCTCTAAATTAGTCTATGTATGAATTTTGTCAAGCATTTTCAGCATGTTTTCTGGGGAGTATAGTTTTTTTTTTCCTTCTTGTGAGTACCACTGCCCTTCCTTCTCTCCCAACTCACTGATAGGAACGTTTTCTTGAGGCTCCAAGTCAATAAAACATGAGATTTTGCCCAACCTGCCTTATATGCTCCAGTGATGCCAGAGAACACCCACCATTTCCAGACTGGTGACTGGATCTATGTCCAGAGGCATTAGGAACAGTCATTGAAACCCTGGTGGAAGGGACCCTTCCTGGTGCTGCTAACCACTCCCAGAGCCCTCAAGGTAGATGGTATTGCAGCCTCAGTGCATGCTTCTCTTGTATAACCTACAGATGCTCCACTCCCTGCATGATACAGAAGGACAACCCACTCAAGTTCAAGATCACCCCACCTTGATCATGACTGCCTGGTGGTACCTTTGATTTCAGGTTTCTTCCTCCACCCTATGCAGTCCTCATGTGCCTGACTACCAAACTATTACAGCACTCACTGTCTCCCTTCTGTTAGGGTTAGAGGCTGCCTGGGCAACCACCAGGACCTCTTCCTTTTTTGTCTTACAAGGGAAAAATTATGACACTCTGAGGGCAGCCATTGGTTTAGATATAGAGATAATAGAAACTTACATTAGTCACCTTCAACAATCATTGACTTTAGTACCTGAAATAGTATTATAGACTGGGAGAGGATTAGACTTACTTTTCCTCTAGTAAGGAAGGCTATGTGCTGCCTTCACTGAGGAAGGTAGCTTTTATATAGACCATTCCAGGGTTGTTAAAGACTCAATGGCTGGCCATCAGAGTGACTTGGGTTCCTTCTGGTCTCTCTCTGCTAGTGTCCTGAGCGGACCTTGGGCACAAGCTCTGCAGCCAGTCCCACAACACCCAGAGGAAACTCCACTCCCAGGCACTATGACACTCTCAGAGTCAGAGGTGAGGAGGACCCAACATCTGTCCCAACACAGGAAGTAAATGGGACCTGCGGGACCAGGCACAGAGGAAATACCCCAGCAGAGTGGCTTGGGTTCCTTTTGGTCTCTCTGGGCTGGTGTCCTGAGCAGACCTTGGGTGCAAGTTCTGCAGCCAGTCCCACAACACCCAGAGGAAGCTCCTGCACTCCCATGTGCTCTAAGAAGCTCAGGGTCACAGGATCCCAGAATCACAGGATCCCAGAGACAGCCTCACTCTGAGGAGTTCTGATACAACCAGGATCACAGGAAAGATTGACTCCAGTCAGATTTAGCAAGGGCAGGTAGCACTAGAGATAACCAGATGGCAGGGGGCAATCATAAGAAAATAAACAACACAAACCAAGGTTACTTGGCATTATCAGAACCCAATTCTCCCACCATAGCAAGTCCTGGACACACCATCACACTGGAAATGCAAGATTCATATCTAAAATCACTTATCATGATGAGGCCTATCAGAATTATTGTAGACTTCTCACCAGAGACTATGAAAGCTAGATGATCCTGGGCAGATGTCATACAGACCCTTCAAGAACACAAATGCCAGCTCAGGCTACTATACCCAACAAAACTCTCAATTACCATAGATGGAGAAACAAAGATATTCCATGATATTTCCACAAATCCAGCTCTACAAAAGATAATAGATGGAAAACATCAACATAAGGAGCAAAACTACACCCTAGAAGAAGCAAGAAAGTAATCTTTCACAAATCCACACAAACCTAATTCCACCTCTTACAACAAAATCAACAGGAAGTGACAATTAATTACCTTTTCTCAATATCTTAATATGAAAATTAATAATATTATCAACATATCCTAAGTGATTGAAATCCAAAAATATGAGGAATTAGAAATTTGTTGATTGTCATCCAATGGTCTCTCTAATTTGGTAATTGGAGAAATAGGTCCAATATTGTACAATCTATATATACTTTCAGTTTGTGACAGTGTCTTGCTGTGTACAACTTAAGGGTCTCAAAATCTTGCTTCTTCTATCTCAGCCTCTCTGTTAGTAGTATTGTTTATTTCATGTTTTTACACTATACTATGATTTTCAGAACAGCTTATATATTTCAAAAGTATTTATATCCCCAAGGGAGATATAGACAATTAGCTTGTAGGAAAGAGAACAATAGAGTGAGACTGAATACTTTACTTGACGTTTGTAACTCTTGTATCAAGTTTGAAGATGAGGACTTTATAAGTTACTCTTTCTCTGAAATTAATACTTTTCCACATTATCACAGCTAATGAATCAGATTCTTACCCACACCTAATGTCTGTGCCACCCTCCGAGTGGAACCATTGTTCATTGAAACAGTTGGTGAATGACTTTATGGATAGACCATCTTAATACACACATCATTTCTTAAATGAATGTAACCTGTTCTCTGTGGCCTGAGAATAAAGTCACTCATTCAAGTCAAATAGTTTTGACCATAGCAGGAAGTCTGTATCCAAAAATCGTGCCTATGATTCATTCCTTGGTGCAGCAGAACTGTCAACTCTCAGCTTAGCTATGATGAAGGTAAAATTCTTCGGTGATTTGAGGGTCATTGAATTACAGCCTTATTATAATGAAATCCAATGTCTAAAAATTGTTCTTATTTTGGGCTTGTACTACAATAAGAGCCTAGATTTTAAACTCTAATAAATCCAAAGAAACAAACTAACAAAAAGACTTTATATATTTATGAAAATAGTAGTAGTGATGTATTATTTTGAAATATACAGTTAATATGTTTGGAGTTGTTTAAAATTTATGGGGAGAAAAACATGTATTTTCAGTATTGCTGTAGACAAGAATCTACATAACACTGTTAAATTGATTTTTGTTTTATATCAAACAACTTTTATAATACTCATTTTTATTGTTATAATATTTTATAAATTTTAAAGAATACGACTAAAAAAGATGTTGTAGGTATTGAAGAGGGGGTCTCTGGGAGGAGTTGGTGTACAAAAGGGAAACAAGAATGTGATTTAATTCTATTTACTTAAAATATGTTTTTAAATGTTAACAAATTCAGACAAATTGAAATCATGTAACTTTTCTCATCATAATGCAATAAAAGTTAAAAAAAAGATTCAATGGCCAAGATAAGAGATAGGCTAGCCAAGTAGAAGAGAGAAAGAGAACAGAGTCGGGGCTTGTTCAAGTCTTGGTTTATCTCTAACCCATGTTTAACTACCCTCATATCAACCTTGTTAGGACCCCTATTTGTTCTACTGCTATTGATGACCATTGGACACTGCCTATTGAACAAGCTTATAGCCTTCATAAAAGATAGAATAGGAGTAGTACAATTGATGGTCCTGCGCCAATAATATGAGACCTGAAGGACAGGACATGAAGAATAAGTTAGTTATCAGAAACCCCTGAGTGTAGCTCCAGTATTGGAGCTTGTACGTGAAAAATTAGGGAATGAGGGACTGTAGTGATTATTCCTGGCTGTCAACTTGACTATAACTGAAATGAACTACAATCCAGAATTAGAAGGCTCCCCTGTGGCCCTAATCTGGAGGCTGAGAGATACGAGTTTTCAACTTGAATCTTGGCATGGAGATCTTGAGGCATAGTGGCTATGAATCCCAGAGGATTAAGATTGGAAGATCTATGAGTTCAAGCAAGGTCATCTGGGATTAAAGATGTGGTGGCACACACCTTTAATCTGGGTCACAGCTTTTGCTGGAGACCTATATAAGGACATTGGAAGAAGGAAGGCTCTCTCTCTGCTTTGTCTGCTTGCCTTGTGGGACTGAGCAACTGCTGAATCCTTGGACTTCCATTCACAGCTGTTAGGAGTTGATTGTTGGGAGTTGGACTACAGACTGTAAGTCATCAATAAATTCCTTTACTACATAGAGACTACCATAAGTTCTGTGACTCTAGAGAACCCTGACTAAGACAGGGACCCTAAATGCTTTTTCCAGTCCCTCATCCTTCTTACAGCTTCTCCTTCCCACCTGAAGTGAAGGCTAGGCCAAGTTCTATTCTACCCATGGGAATATTCTTGAGTAAAAAAATTCTCAGAATGTATGGACTATCACCTGACCCTCTGGAAAGTCACAGATAGAGTTCGACTTTACGTCATGATCTTCCCATACTTGCTAGCCGATAGATGTAAAGGTCAATATGCTTAGCCAATAAGTTTGAACTGTAACCTTTACTCCTAAAAAGTATAAAAACTGTTTGTAATAGCTATTTGGGGTGGCTATCTAGTCACTTGCCTTGAGCGACTAATTGAAGGTCGACCCTGACATGCCAGAAAATAAATCTCGTGCTTTTGCATAAAAAAAAGATTATGGGTATTCATTAGCTTGGTTTATAGAAGCTGAGAAACCAACTTGGTGGAAGGTTAAATGGACAGGCTGAGCACACAAGAAACAGCAGTATTATTTCATAAGGGACCTCAAAATATAATAGTTACTACTATTATAGTTACTATTTTGGCTGTATGTCCAGTATGAGTTGTAGTCTATTTTTTCCAGAATGTAAGGGTTATTTTCAGAATTTTGCATCACCACAAGATTGAGTAGGAGAATCTAATATTAATCATACAGAGTAGCAACCAGGAAGAGCTTGCATTCACATAGTCACCTTAAGTAGCAATCTTTTATTTTGATACATATTCAAACATCAATAATAACAAATGTTGTAGAATATATTTTGTTTTCTGTATTATTAACTATAGAAACAACTGTGGAGGAAGTTTGTTGACAATATGCTTACTTAGAAAAAGCAGAAAATTAGACATAGTACTACCTGAGAACCCAGCTATACCACTCCTGGGCATATATTCAGAAGATGCTCCAACATGTAATAAGGACACATGCTCCACTATGTTCATAGCAGCCTTATTTATAATAGCCAGAAGCTGGAACCAACCCAGATGTCCCTCAACAGGGGAATGGATACAGAAATTGTGGTACATCTACACAATGGAGTATTACTCAGATATTAAAAATGATGAATTCATGAAGTTCTTAGGCAAATGGATAGAATTAGAAAATATCTTGAGTAAGGTAACCCAATCACAAAAGAACACATATGGTATGCACTCACTGATAAGTGGATATTAGCCCAGAAGTTCGGAATACCAAAGATATAATTCACAGACCACAAAAGAAGGAAGAACAAAGTGTGAATACTTCAGTCCATGTTAGAAGAGGGAACAACATACCCATGGTTGGAGTTACAGAGACAAGGTATCGAGCAGAGACTGAAGGAAAGGTCATTGAGTGACTCTCCTATCTGGGGATCCATCCTATATAGAGTTATCAAAACCAGACACTATTGTGGATGCAAACAAGAGCTGGCTGTCAAGAGTTTGATATAGCTGACTCCTGAAAGGCTCTGCCAGTGCCTGACAAATTTAGAAGTGGATGCTCACAGCCATCCATTGGCCTGATCACAGGGTCCCCAAAGGAGGGGCTAGAGAAAAAACCCAAGGAGCTGAATAGTTTTGCAGCCCCATATGAGAAACAACAATATGAACCAACCAGTACCCCCAGAGTTCCCAGGGACTAAACCACCAACCAAAGAGTACACAAGGAGGGACTCAAGGCTTCAGTCACATATGTAGCAGAGGATGGTCTTGTGGGACATCAGTGAGAGGAGAAGCCCTTGGCCTTGTGAAGGCTTGATGCCCCAGCGTAGGGGAGAGCCAGGACAGGGAACAGGAGAGGATAGGTTAGTGAGCAGGGGGAGGGGAGATAGGATAGGGGGATTTTCAGAGGAGAAATAAGGAAAGGGGATATAATTTGAAATGTAAATAATGAAAATATGTAATAAAAAAGAAAAGGCAGAATAGCTACAAAGATGAGACATGAAATTTATTCTTCAGTGACAGAACATATTTATGATATTAGTTACATATAACTGTCAATTACAGGCACTATTCAAAAGATATACCATATAATGAGAATATTGAGCCATTCAGTCTAGGTAAACAAAAGCATGCATTTACTGATATGGATATATTCTGCTTGCTTCTCTGTCTTAATTATAACACTTCTGTGAAAAATTTGCTGCTGTCCTTCACTAAAGGCATCTATTCCATCATGTTAGGGACTTCTTTTGATCTGTTCCATTCTCAAGTGCAAAAGCCCTAGATGTCAATACTGGATTTTCAGACTCTCAGTCTGTAAATATTCTAATCCTATTACAAAAATGGACTTACCTTAATCCTTTTATAATCGAGGCTCCAATAACATAGACTACTCCTCCATAGGAATCTCTTCATGTAAGGTTCTCACTCTAGAGAGAGGAGTCATTCAAGTTCATTTGTTCTATCTATTTATTTTATTCTGGCAGAACATTTCAAAAGTTGTATCTTTTGACCCCCCCATCTTGGAAACTGGTAATTTTTCATTCTGTTCTGTGATAATTCAACACGCATGTGTTTTACTCAACCCCAACTGGATCCACAGAAGGATCACTCTGCCTTTGGAGACTGCAATTCTCTGCAAGCCTCGGGCTAAATCCTGAGCATTAGGTGATGTGCAATTTGGATGAACAGCTTCTGTTGACTGTCTGGGGTAACCTTCAGGATGTGTCCTTCCATGAACAGAACAGGTTTTCATACCATTCGTTACCCTAGCTGTCTGTCTCACCTATAGGTATCACTCCTTTTCTCACATTCAATAATTTTTATTACGCTGAGCTCACTATGATTTTTCTTAGCCTACATGGGGACGTAAGTAATTTCAAATGTCATTGAAACAAAATCTTAACAACAGTATTTCTAACTGGACATATTATAAACATGGAAATAAAAATGGCCCTGTGCCTTTGTTCATGGCATTGTATTGTGTATCAGTCTTTAATTGTTTCTGATGCTGTTTATATCAATCCCATAGCACCAGAGACACTGTAATGACAGGAAAACCTCAGCATCCGTACATGCAAATATGAAACTTTCATGGTTTCACTGTCCTGACTCTTAAGCCACTTTTACAGTTTCAAATATGTATTGTTTTCCTGAGTTTGAAACTTCATGTAGTACTAAGTCCTATGACAAGTCAGTATTTACCCACAAGTCTACATTAAATGCATTCCTTGCATTTATTCCAGGAATATTTTCTCCCTCTGTATTTTCAGTTCCTTTTCTTTTTTTCTCAGTTGTAGAGAATCTTGTAATGTTATTCAAGAACTGGCTTTGTTTTGTTTGGAAAATATTAACTTCCACACAGAAATGTCAGAGATGCCACAGATGTATGTTGCTAGCTTTTATAATTTGTTTCATAATTAAGCATACTGCTGTATGGTTTTGTTGAGTTTAGAATGTTCTGTTTAACAAGTCCTGTAAATGTACTAACAGTGAAATTTCAAGTGTCCTTTCATTTGCAAGTTACATTTTCTAGAACTTTTATTTTCTCCCATTTCTGCATTAATTGCACAAATACAGAGGTTATTATTCTTACTACACATTTTGATTATATGTGTAGAAATTTCTGGAATAAATAATGCATATGAATAAATGCTTCTGAGAGTTATTATCAAAGTTTCCCAAAGTTGGCTTCCTTACATAATGCTGTTGGAACTTTTCTCCCACATTTTATCAGAAATTGAAAATATTTTTTCTTTCCTTTACTTATTTTCATGTGCACATTTCAATACATGCTTGTTTTCATTGGCATTTGTTGGACATTTGTGCTAAGCAAATGCAAACGTATTTGAACTGGATTTCTTTGACTAAAATGTGTTTATTTGTAATATGTATCATATTCATTTATTGGTAAATTAAATTTTCAATATCCTGTTTAGATTCCATGCATCTATATACAGGAAAATATTGGTGCTATCTTGCATTATAATATCCTCATTCAGGTTCAAAATTGTAATGTTTCATAAAAATAAGTTTCCACAAATTATGTTTTTTTCAGTTAGTAAAGAATTACTATTATTTATTTTACCCTTTGTATTAATTCTTCATTATATTTTAGAAATTTTGAGAGAGTACTATATGCTTTGATTTACCACAACCCACTTTAGAACTTCTTTGGATTTTTTATTTTTTATTTTGTATATATTTTGGAAGGGGTTGGGGAGAGCTTTTTAAAGGCAGTCTATTGAGACAAGAGTATAAGTTGCCTATTTTGCTGAAGTTAATATTGTTGGGAGCTCTCTAATGTGTGTGTTTAATAAGCAAACTTGAGTCTTTGGCAAGAGTATTATGTACTCTAAACTACTGATCCCTACTTGCTTATAGTCTTATTGTAATTATATATATTCATTTTGATTCCATATTCATTTATCTATATGTGTAGATACAGAGATATCTATGACAATAATCAAGTTTGCATTTTCTTACTTGAACAAGGGAGAAGGACACCATTAACGAGATTTCTAGTCTGCTTATGCTGGTGATAAATTATATCGTTAGGGGATTTCTATTGTCTGTGTGTGCACATGTATGCTCACACAAGTACCTGCATGTTCATAAGTGTTAATGTAGTCCACCTATGCCACAGTATACATGTGAATGTCAGAGAACAACCTCACAGGATGTCTGTCTCATACCTTCCCCTTTATTTAAGGTGTGGGTTTCTTTGTTGTTTTACATTGTGTGCTTGCATATTCAACACTAGCTTGCTTACCATCTTTCAGTGAGTCTCCTGCCATCACTCCTCAATACTGGAACACTGAAAATAATAGATAAGACTTACTGTGTCCAGCTATATTGTGCCATATGGGTTCTTCTACCCCATGAATTCATGCTTATATATCTTAAAAGAATGTTTAATCAAGTATAGCCTTTCAAAATTTCTGTTGCTTCTACACTACATATGTTAGTTTTCTGCTTTTTCCAACAAATTCCTTGAGAGGTCTATGATCAATCCATAGTCATTGCATTGAAAACTGTGTTTCTGTTGTGTCTTGATACCTTGAATATTTTTACTTCATTTACATTCTCTGGTGTTACATTATGATATAACTGATGACAGTTTATTCTATTGAGCTTGAGATTCACTGAACCTAAATTTCATATGTGTTAATATATTGAGAGAAAAATAAACAAATAGAATTTTTAAGCAGTATTTAAATAAAAAGAATTGTGATCAAGTGACTCCTAATGATAGTCTACTAAACTCAGGAATTAGTGCTTGTATCAAACATCACCACAGCTTCCTCCTATAGCAGATAGGAACAAATATAGAGACATCCAACAAGAGAAAGACCTTAGAACACACAGATTTACAAGGGATGTTACATTTAAAACTATTCCCTCCAAGCTCAAGGAATCCAGCTGAAGGGGAGGCAGAAAGAGTGTAAGAGGCAGAGAGAATGGAGAACCCTGGAAAAAACAAGGGCCTCTCAATCAACTGAGCAATTATAGCTTTGAGTTTAGTATTTTTACAGTACTCCTGAATATGAGAAGGAGTGGGCTCTGATTCTTGTGTCTTTTGGGGGGGATCCTTCCTTGTGTTCGCCTTGTCCAGACCTGCTATGATTCTGTTTGATTTATTGTATTATAGTTTATTTTTATTTGTTTGCATGTTTATTAGTTATCCCTTAGAAGCCTGTTCCTTTGTCATTAGGAAGAGAAAGGGAGTGGATTGAAATGGAATCTGGGGTTAGGAGGAACTATAAGGAGTATGAGGATGGAAAATTTTAATCAGATTACATTATATGAAAAATAATTGTTTTCAGTAAAAGAGGGGATATTTCTTTGGCCTTTACCCTTGTTTTTTCTTTCCTAAAATAATAACAAATAAACATTTAGACTGTATCATGTTTATTTTTGTGTTTTCTTATTTATCTTTCCAATAGTATGCCCATTAGTTATTATTAAGGTTGTGGATATTTCAGTAATTGACTTTTTTTTTTTAAATTTGTCATATAACCTTTTACTGAATCAGTAATTTTGTTTAATTTATAGAAGTTTAACTTAATATCTTTCAAACTTTTTACATGAACTTTCTCTTGACTTATTAAATTTAATAATAATTTTTCATTTTGTTTCCATCTGTAATGTATTAGAATATTAATCATAATTATTATAAAACTCCACTAATAACTACAACTTCTGTATGATATAGCTGGAAGTCTCTCACTTTTTTCTTTTTCTACTTTTAACTCCTAAAATTCCAACTGCCGATATGGAAACTATGAAATTTTAATTGACAGCCTGACAATAAGATATATGATTTGGGGGGGGGGGGAATGATTATATGTGAGGGAGGGCTCCTTTGTCTTGTAGTGCAGAAAAGAATAGGAAGGTCATTTTGATGAGATTGAAGACATGTTTATGCTTCATGTTCCTGGTGTATTCCTGGTAGTTTTTACTTATAGGTCAGTGTTTCACCCTGAAGCCTACTCTCTTGGAGCATAATTGTAGAGAGAATATCTCTTGTATTATATGGATGCATCACTTGTCAATTAAAAAGCCTATAGCTTACGTAATAAATAAGAGGTGGGACATCTAGGAGGCAGAAAGAATTCTGGGATAGAATAAAGCACTGGAAGATTCACCCTGGAAGATGTGAGGAGACAAATGTATGACACCTGAGCACAAGTAATCACTCATGTGGCAGAATGTAACTTGAAATAAATAGATTATCTTAAGTTATGATTCTAGTCAAAGAAGAGCTTAGCTATATGGTCAAGATATTTACAAACATATTTTGAGTCTGAGTCTTATTTCTGGGAGCATGGGGCTGGGAGGTAGAACCACAATCAACTTCTATACATAATACTAATACAGTATTTTACTTGGCTATCCAGGTACTGGAAGAACACTCAAACCTTTGTCCTACTTCTCTGCTTAAAATATTTATGAATATTTTCTCAAATATTCAGAAAAACTGCTAACAAATTTTGGTATGGTTTCTGCAATTTTTATTTATACTTTATATTTGTTAGTACCAGTAAAAGTAAGTATTCACAAATGTGCTGAAATTGCTACTTTTAGAAATTTTGCACTCAGAAAAAATGAGAAATTAAACTCAAACAACAGTAATGGCTCATTCTGATACCAACCTTTCTTATTCTATAGGACAGGATGTGCAGAACACCAGCTGGATAGAATCAGTAATGCTTTAATGTTGGACTTCAAGTGATGATTCAATCTGAATGTTGATTGGTAGTTCCATCTGCAAAATGCTTGCTGCTTTCCATGAAAATATGTCAATAAAGCTTGTGGTGTTAATGTGCAGTTGTAATTCCAATGAGATAGATGTATACAAACCCTTTTGGAATCCCTGTACAATAATTGACAAGTTCCAAATTCAAGACAAATGAGACACACAGCAAAGTTAGCCAGGGAACAAACACCCATTTTGATATATGACTTCCACATATGCACGCACCACACAAACATACCTACATACATAGACACACATGCACACACACACACACACACACACACATACACAAAGATACATAGACATATTGAAAGATAAATAGATGAAAGAATAGGTGAAAGAAGTCAGTTTACAGATAAGTATATGCATACCATCTAGATTGTGTTATGTATTTTGTAATTGTTCTTTAATGGATCAGGAAAAGGACCTATTATACCACCTTAGTACATTTTAGAATGCCCTACTACAGGTGAAGAAACAGTTTAAAAATTGCAATTCACTTTGTAGAACTGTATAGAGTTTTTAGAGCAATTAATATTCTATATTAAGTTTATAGGCAGATAAACAAAAAAATTAAAATAATGTCAATTTCCTACAGGAAAGGGGGAAGAAATTTGATGTTTTAAAAATGTAAATGGATGGAAAATTAGACTTTTGATTAGAATTCCTCTCCATATGTGTACTTCTTTCTTCAATCACACAGGTCATAGTAACA
>JADRCC010329812.1:0-12313 GCA_019843855.1 Hylomyscus alleni | reverse complement strand
AAATGAATATCTGACATGAGTGTGAATTTATAAGATGATATGTTTATTATGTAATTTAATAAAAGAAAATATCCCAGGTTACACTAATAGAAAAATGGAAACAGATTGGGTGCTTAAGTAAACACAGAACAGCTTGTAACCATCTTGAGAAGGCTCCCTAAGTAGATAAAATAATTCTTCTCAGAGGGCTTTGTTGATGTGGTCGAGTTGTTTCTATTTTACTTTTATTTTTTTTTCTACTAGTTTCTTGAAAATATCAGTGTGTTTTGACACCCTCAAGTCACCTGACCTCCAAATACTCCCAGATCCAACCCCTTCTCACCACCAAATTTGGCATTTTCTTATTTTTTCTTTTTTATTATTTATTTTATTTATTTACATTACAAGTGTTATCCACCTTCCAGTCCCCCCCCCTTTAATGAGCCTGCCACCTTCTCCCCCATCCCTTTTGCCTCTAAGAGGATACTCCCTGACCCGCCCACTCCCAGGTCATTCTTCTATCCTTCAACTTCTCTGGGGCATCAAGCCTCCACAGGACTAAGTGCATCCATTTCCACTGAGGCCTAACAAATCAGTCCTCTGTTACATATGTAGCTGGGACCACAGACCTGACTGGGTTGACTCCTTGGTTGGTGGATTAGTTCCTGCCAGCTCTCAGGGGTCCAACTAGCTGGTACTGTTTTACTCATTAAATCCAATGTGTACTTCCCATATTTTCTCGGATGTATTGTAAGTGGTTCTCAAACTTTCTAAGGCTGTGACTCTTTAACATGATTCCTTAAGTTGGGGTGACCTGAAGCCATACATTTATTTTGTTGCTACTTCATAACTGTAATTTTGCTACTGCTATGAATCATAATATAAATATCTGATATGGAGGATATTTGATTTATGACCCACAAAGGGGTCTCCATCCATAAGTTGAGAACCACTGCCCTAGAAAATGGCTAACTTACAAAGGGCTATCCTCTTAGAGGAAACTGATTTTCCCTCTCACAGAAGTTGTCAATCAATAGCACCTTGGTTGGGAGTGAAACCTTGTGCCTACTTCCCCTCTCTATACTGGGATCTGGTTACAACTCCCCTACAACTGCCCTGCTATATCCATGGATGGTCTTTCCTTGTGGAAATCTCTTGCCTCTGGCTCTTACAAGATATCTGTCTGCCTGTTCTTCTACAAGATCCCTGAGCCTTGGGAGAAGGGTGAGAAATGTGTGTTTCATTCTCTGTACCTTGACTGGGTATAGGTCTCTGTGCTAACAATGTTGACTGCATACGAAGCTTTTCCAGAGTGCACTTTCAACAAACAAAAATATGTACTGCATGCTCTCGCCAAGTGCTCATGGTCAGCTCATTTTCTGCCTTTAATCTGTCTGAGACTTCTGAGCTTCCTGAGTCCTGTAAGATTCATGAGCTTCCGGAGTTCCTTAATTTAACATTAAATCATCAGGGGTTGATTTCTAGTCTGTTCTCACAAAGCCATTGCTTTTATCTGTTTCAGGATCTAGATTTCTCATCACATCCACGGGAGCCTTGTATATTAAAGATGTACAGAACGAAGATGGGCTGTACAACTACCGCTGCATCACGCGGCACAGATACACAGGGGAGACGAGACAAAGCAACAGCGCGAGACTGTTCGTGTCAGGTGAGAGCATGGTCTCAGGACCGCATCCTTCCTGTGCCTCCCCTCAGTTAGTTCTTGATGTCACATCCAAAACTGAAGAACTTAGGACCAAGCAGAAACCTTCAGCTGTTATATCAACATATTCATAGATCATAAGTGTCTTTTAAACCAACATTCCTGTAGCAATATAAACACAAATTCCATGCCATTTTACAGTTTAAAAAAACTGTACATTTTTTTGACTGAAATGATTGCTAGTTTTGAAAGGCATGTTCCATGGCCTTGTCCCACATATTTGTATATTTTTTCATTGAGGGGCACAACAACTTTATGACTGTTTCCAGTCATAAAAGCCTTGCTAGAACAAGGCTGTCTAGAGAAGTATTCTTTTCAGATCAGCCACCTTGGAACTCAGAAGCTACTTTGGACAGGGTCCAGGATTGTGCCTCCAAAGACTGAAATCCCCCTGAAACCTAAGCCAGGTGAGCCTTTGCCTCTGTGATCTGTACAGTCTACAATAGCCTACGACAGTGGTTTGTGTTTTGAATGGTGAGTTGGTTAAACATGTAGCAACCAAAAGTAATGGAATAAACAATAAGAGGTAAGTAGAGAGAAGCAGAATACAGGAACACAACATTAAATCAGAAACTCACAACATCCACCAGGCATAACTAGGGTAGCCCAATAGAGAGTGCAGACAGAGGAAATAAATACTAAATCAGGGCCATACAATCATCTAATAGAAATACACTAGATAAGCCTCGTTGGGTCAGTCAGTTCTGGTTCCTAATTGAGAGAGTCTTGAGCATAATGAAATGTCTGCTCTAAAAAGGCTCCCAGATGAAAGAGCACGTAGCAACAGACAGAGGTGACATTAACAAATTGGGTGCTTGCAACATGCAGCAGAAACGTGCTGGGGATGTTGACATCATCTGGAGTTGCCATTGAACTCTCTCTTCATGGCTGAGCTCCCCATGGGTGAATTCCTGGCTTCTCCATTCCCACTGCAGCTACTTTTATATAACGGGATAAAAGACAGTGACCTAAGTTGTAAGCAGTTTGACTTCTAGCCGTTCTAAGTGATGAGATGATTTAATCACCTTGCCTGTTTGCTGTTTTGTCCTTGGCCCATTACAGAACTAGGGGCCAGGCAGACTCAGGACAGTGAGACTTGGGGGATTTTTGAAATGCATACGTTAGAATCTGGAACAGAAGAGACCTGTTGGCTCCAGAGTGTACTTTCAACAAACAAAAATAGGTACTGCATGCTCTTTCCCAGTGCTCATGGTCCGCTCATTTTCTACTTTTAATCTGTCTGGGACTTCTGAGCTTCCTGAGTCCTGTAAGTTTCATGAGCTCCCCCAATCTTAGAAGCCTCCCTCCTCCTTTCTGAAGGAAATGTTTCAATTCTGAGGTAAGAGCTGCACAAACAGAGGAGCGCTCCCTGTTCTTCTTGTTCACCTTGCTGTCTTTAGACCCAAACTTCGCGGTTGCTTGTCCTAGACTTTGGTGGCAAACTATTTTGATATTATTTTCTTGATACTAGTTTTAAGAATTAAGTTTTAGAAATGGTTATAAAAATGAAAATTGACCACTCTGGAAATCAGTTTGGTGGTTCCTCAGAAAATTGGACATAGTTCTACCAGAGGACTCAGCTATACCACTCCTGGGCATATACCCAGAAGATGCTCCAACATGTAATAAGGACACATGCTCCACTATGTTCATAGCAGCCTTATTTATAATAGCCAGAAGCTGGAAGAAACCCAGATGTCCCTCAACAGAGGAAGGGATGCAGAAAATCTAGTACATTTATACAATGGAGTACTACTCAGCTATTAAAAATAATGAATTTTTGAAATTCTTAGGGAAATGGATGGATATGGAGAATATCATCCTGAGTGAGGTAACTAAGTCACAAAAGAACACACATGGTATACACTCTCTGATAAGTGGATATTAGCCCAGAAGCTCGGAATACCCAAGATACAATCCACAAACCACAAGAAACTCAAGAAGAAGGAAGACCAAAGTGTGGATACTTTGATCCTTCTTAGAAGGGGGAACAAAATACCCATGGAAGGAATTGCAGAGACAAAGTCTAGAGCAGAATCTGAAGGAAGGACAATCCAAAGACTACCCTACCTGGGGATCCTTCCCATATTCAATCACCAAACCCCGATACTGTAGTGGATGCCAACAAGTATTGGCTGATAAGAGCCTGATATAGCTGTCTCCTGAGAGGCTCTGCCAGTGCCCAACTAATAAAGAAGTGGAGGCTCACAGCCATCTATTGGACTGAGTACAGGGTTCCCAATGGAGGAGCTAGAGAAAGGACCCAAGGAGCTGAAGGGGTTTGTAGCCCCATAGGAGGAACAACAATATGAACTAACCAGTACCCCCCAGAGCTCCCAGGGACTAAACCACCAACCAAAAGAGTACGCATGGTGGGACTCATGGCTCCAGCAGCATATGTAGCAGAGGATGGCCTAGTTAGTCATCAGTGGGAGGAGAGGCCCTTGGTCCTTTGAAGGCTCGATGCTCCAGTGTAGGGGAATGCCAGGGCCAGGAAGTGGGAGAGGGTAGGTTGGTGAACAGGGGGAGTGGGGAAGGAATAGGGTTTTTTTTCCCCCAGAGGGGAAATCAGGAAAGGGGAGAACATTTGAAATGTAAATAAAGAAAATCTCTAATAAAAAAATGAAAATTGAAATCAACCTGAACAACAAGAGCAAACTGAAGGAAGGTTACTCAAGGTATGAACACAACATGACCAGGGTGGGAGAGAATGTGTAGTACGTGATTCGAGTGGGATATAGATAGGAATGAGGAAGGTGGCAAGATTTCCTGAAGGGAAGAATGGAGTAAGTAAGCTGTTTCTCAAGATGAGCTATGTTTGATGGGGAGACTAGGACTGTTGTCTATTTTTGTAATTGCTGAGGGTTTGGGGTTGAGGTCAGCTGCTTTTATTTTGCCACCTCTGGGAACTGTACAAATACCTGACTTCCTGGAACTCTGAACCTAGGCTGGGCCTTGGCGTTAGGAGAGGGAATAATTTCCTTTTACTAGCCTACGTGAGATAGAATTTAACTGCAGTTTTGATTTATGTTTCCCTGTTGGCTAATGATATATACCTGCTGTCCTTTGTTATTTCTTCTTTAGACAAGCGTCTGATCACTTTTAAACCGATTATTAGTTGTATTTTTAAGACATTTTAAGTGGGTTTGGTTTTGGCTTGTTTTCCTGGGTTCCTTGGGTATACTGGTCATTGATCCTTTGTTAGGCAGATAGTTGGCAAGTATTTTCTTCCAGTTAGAGAGTGTGGAGAACAAAACTCTCTTCTCCTACTGTGAGGATGTAAATGAGAGGAACCACCACAGAGAGCAACATGGGAAGTCTTCACAAAAGCTTAGATCAGATCTGCTGGGTGATCCAGCTCCCCCATGTTGTGTGTATAGATCTAAAGGAAATGAGACTGGTATGTCACAGCCTAGCATGACTATGTTGATTCCAGAACTATCTATATACTAGCTTATATGTGAAATCAATTTAGGCCATTAACAGATAAAAAAAAAAAAAAAAAAACAAGGAAAATGTAGCATACCCATTTCATGAAGAGAAATGAGATCCCATTATTTGCAGATCCCATGGGCAGAAATAGGGGCTAGGGTGTTAAGTAAAACAAGCCAGACAGAGAAAGACAAGACCCTGTTCCCATCCATATGTGATCCTTAACAAAATCAACCTGAACATAGACTAGTGATCAGTAGATGATCGGAAAACGGGAGGAAAGGGCTTGAATTTGATCAGTACCAACTGTATGTGTGTATTGAAATATTATGCCAGACCCCCCAAGTATATACCATTAATACTTGCTAACCAAAAGTAAATAAGTATAGAACATTTAAAACAAATAACGAAATAGTATACCAAACCCCTTTATCTTGTGAACTGAATTTTGCCAATTTATCAGCTCTCTCTCTGTCATTGTTGAGAGGAGATGTGTGATGTTTTCCCCCTCACCAAAAGGTAATCTCCTTTGCTGAGCCGATGTCTCTGTCAAAGCATACTGACTCCAGCAAAGCAAGAATCACTAGCCAGATCTCTGACCAGGCTTCAGCCTTTTATAAGTTATGAGCAGGATAGTCTTGTTTGTCCTGTTCTAAAGATCCATGGTAACCATGGACAAGAGGTTCAGGAATAATGTGTAAAGTCCACACGTGGTTCTCAGCGACCACGCTCACTCCTCATTCTTGGCCTTTGACAGTTTCATTTTTCTTCCACAGACCCAGCGAACTCAGCCCCATCCATCCTGGACGGGTTTGACCACCGCAAAGCCATGGCAGGGCAGCGCGTGGAGCTGCCTTGCAAAGCACTTGGGCACCCCGAGCCAGACTACCGCTGGCTGAAGGACAACATGCCCCTGGAACTTTCTGGGAGGTTCCAAAAGACAGTGACTGGGCTGCTCATTGAGAACAGCCGCCCCTCAGACTCAGGCAGCTACGTGTGTGAAGTATCCAACCGATACGGCACTGCCAAGGTGATAGGCCGCCTGTACGTGAAACGTAAGTTGGATGGTAACTGGAAAAAGTAGCACTGGCGACAGACATGGATGGTGTCCTAAAGAAGCTAATTTCCATCGCTCCCCACAGCATTCTTCTGACCTTACTGCATCTGACCTATATCCTGCTGGGAAATTACACACGTGGTTACACAGCCTGGGTTTGCCTTGAGATTTTCATGAGACCACAGTATTAATGCCTTTCCAAGATAGTACCACCCAGCTGTCATTCCTAATGGCCAATCTCTGAAAACAGACAATGGAGACGATAGTGTTGGTAACTCAGTGGATCATCATCTCTTTTTAGAAGTTACTTTAAATTTCTCAAGGGGACCACTATTAATGGAAACATAGGTTTAAATTATGCAGACACTAAGCTTGAGCCAGTCCCTCCCTCCCTCCTTCCCTCCCTCCCTCCCTCCCTTCCTCCCTTCCTTCCTCCCTTCCTTCTCTCCTCTCTTCATTCATTTAGTCTTCATTCATTTTTTATATTTATTTGTTTGTTTGTTTGTTTGTTTATTTATTTATTTTGTGTGTGCTGGAGGAGTATGTATATGCCATAGCTCATTTGTGGATGTCAGAAGACAACCTGTAAGAATTGGTCCTCTATGTCCATCCTGTAGATCCCAGAGCTCAGACTTGGGTGTTGAAGCTCTACAGAAAGTGGCTTTAGCCGAGGAGGAACTTTATCGGCCCTGTACTGTTTTGTAGAGCATTTTCTTTTCATCTTTCCCACCATTTCTCTTCATTCCACCCTGGCCACAAACTTGGGGGATTTACAGGGGATGCTGATGGCCTGTCGGAGAGCAGGAGGGTGTAGCTGTAGCACGCACTCTGACCTAGTCAAACATCTTCAAATGTACTAACATAGAAACTAAAACAACATAAATTGGCCAAGATCACCCCGGGAGGGTGCAACAAAGCCACAGTCAGAGAAATGTTCCTTCCTTGACAAAACCTACAATCACCTTTAAAATGTATTTTTGAACTGGAGAAGTTAGGCTAAGCAGAATGAACATCAAGGTTCTCACCCTCGAGGTAGAGGCACTGTGTTAGCTTGATTTTTCCAGCCCACTGCCTGTGTGTGGAATGACTGCTTCAGTGTCAGTTGTAGGTAGCTCTGCCTTCACAGTACCTTAGGTGAATGAGTTTAAATCAAGGACTTGAATGATCACCTGGAACCATCTATGCTTTCAGAGTCCATGGGGTCAAGCTAAGGCTGTCTAGCAATGGAAGAGTATTCCCTCACAGCTGGTTGAAGAGCTATGCCTCATCTAAACAATTTGATATCAGATTTGATACCAGAACTGGGGCAATAGACTCTAAGCCCTCTTCTGGTAACACAGTTCTCTGGGTCCTTGTTCCACACTGAAGTAACTTTATATCTTAGGCTAATATCCAGGGCATCTCAGTGAAACTCTGGTCATATGTCCCATTTTTGCTTTAATATATACTGATGGATCTAAACTCCTTCAATTTTTTTTAGATACTTCTCCAGTGTCCGGGTACAAATGACCTTGCTTACATTGCTCTTCCATGTGGAGTCAGTCTCTAATCTCAGTTGTCTAAAACTTGCCATTTTCTCTCCTCCAGCATAAAGCATCATTTGAAGACATACTCCTGCCTACCTTCAGCTCTGACCCCCAGTGTTGTCTTGCTTCCCCTCTCTTTCTAAAGACATTTCCCACTAGCTGCATCTTAAATGGTATCTGGGGAAAGAGGCAGATTCCCACTGTGTTGCATTTGTAGCTGTAATCCTTTGTCATGTCCAGTCCCTCCTTCCTTTGGAAGGTCCATTCAGCCTGTGGAAGATCACATTTTCTATCCCAACTCTGCTCTTGGTAGAAAGTGTTCTACTAGGTTCCAGGTCCATAGGCACCCCTGGCCTCTTTTAGGTGACCCATAAGTATAAATATGAGCTTTATGCAAAGTTCTCAGCTGACATTTCAACTGTATGGTGTACAAAGCCACCACAAACTCTGCTTCTGGAATAGCACTTCTTGTTAGGAACACCTTCCCCTCTTACTCCTGTAGGCAAGTTTTAAGTCTTGGGTTCTCATTAAGCCGTTCTCTCATTGTACCAGCCAGGTCAAGTCCTGGACACTGGATCTTTCCTGCTGTCATCTACACCTCTATGAGGCTGACTCCAATATCTATCTCCACTCCTTTCACAATATCTTCTTGATGACAACTTTCCTCCACCCCAGTGTTCAACACCGTGTGACCTATCAGGTCTCCTGAAGACATTTAGTTGTGCCATCTTCTTAGTCAATAGTCTTCAATAATTTTTTGTTTGTAACATTGGAGTTTGAACCTGGGCTATTTTCAGTCAGCTACATTCCCAATCTTGATATTAAATCTTACTTTTTGAGACAGGGTTTCACTAAATCCCTCAGGCTAACCTTGAATTTGTGGTTCTCTTTTCACAACCTCCTGATTGTCTGGGATTGCAGGCATGCTTTAGTTGGTTTTATCAAATTTTATTCTATGGGGATGGGACAATAGCTCGGCAATTATGAGCACCAGCAAGTCTTCTAGAGGACCTGGGTTCAATTCTCAGCACACATGGCAGCTAATATCTATAACTCTAGTTTGGGGAAATCCAGTGTCCTCATCTGGCCTCCACTGGCACTAGGCATGCATATGATGCACTGACATACACACAGGCAACATATCCATACACATTAAAAATTATTTCAAAATATCGAGGCCCCCTTTATAAAGTTGTTTCAAATTGCCTTTGCAGTTTGCCTCCCACTTTTATACTTCTAGGAGTTTCTTTTGCATCCAAACCAAATCTGACATTGGCATATCTGCACTCCATACTCTAATTCCTGCTGTCCCCACTCCCTGGCACCTTCTTTCTGCTCTCTGGTCTCTGTTTTAGCCATTCTTGACATCTGAGGATTTCCTGGTCCTTGCTACATATCTGTTATGTCACTTGGCCATAACATTCTTCTAGTTCTTGATTAATCCACAAAATTTGAGAACAGAAGACTTTGTACTCTGGGAAGCTGAGACACTGGGGACAAGGCAGACGGAGCTTGTTGGCTCTATTCACATGTCCAGTGAATAGACACATCAACGATTTCATCTCCTGGCAATGGGAATGACAACAAAATCTCCACAGAAACCTATGTGGAGAGTGTTCAAGCAATGCATGGGGAATATACAGTTGTTGGGGGGGCACATGCTAATTATAGCATAGACCGTATGCTCATCTTTGTCTCACCAGTGTCTGTAAACCTTGATACCTGGTAAATGCTCTGTAGAGGTTTCTCCTTTGAGTTGGGTTTGTGAAGTTGGAAATGGGAATTGCAAAGACTGGAGTTCGACCCTGGCTCCTGTGAGCAAACATTACATTAAAGCAAAACTCTATTTATGGTCACACATCTGAACCTAGTCCTCTTCTTGGTAACCAGCGTTATTGATGCAAACATAGCAACAGACTAAGGTTAGGCCATCAGTGCTCCCCAGGGACAAAGCCTACAGGGTTTATAGTTTTTTTCTATACTCATATTCCTGTTGCTAACTAGCATATTACATTTCTTAGTATTTCTAGATCAAAACTATCACATGTACTCAGAGGAAGAAGTGTGACCAACATTGTACTATTTGATATATAGAGAGAAAGAGGCCCAGAAAAAAACCACAAGGAGAATGTTTCCAAACAAAGTGGTACCCCAAATAACACTGATATGCTATCCCCAAAACCACTTCCATGGGGCCACCAAATAATACTGATGTGGGACCCAAATGAAGAGCTTTGGCTTCAGCAAAAGCACGTTATGTTATTTAAACAGTATCAACACCTTGTAATGGTTTCCTTTCTTTCTATCTCTTATCTAACTCCTCAGAGCCACTGAAAGCCACCATTAGTCCCAGAAAGGTTAAAAGCAGTGTGGGCAGCCAGGTCTCCTTGTCCTGCAGTGTGACAGGAAACGAAGACCAGGAACTCTCCTGGTACCGAAATGGCGAAATCCTCAACCCTGGAAAAAACGTGAGGATCACAGGACTCAACCACGCAAACCTTATAATGGATCACATGGTCAAGAGTGATGGGGGCGCCTACCAGTGCTTTGTACGCAAGGACAAGCTATCTGCTCAAGACTATGTCCAGGTGGTCCTTGAAGGTCAGTGGGCAACATTGGGGGGTGCACCCAAAACAGAATCCAGTGGAGCATGGGATAGGGAGAGAGCCATACAGAGACACTCATGGGAGAAGACAGGACACTTCCTGTCTCTCCGTCTAGTGACTCAAACCTCCCTAGATCAGGCAAGGGTGAGGCAGTGTTCTCATGATAGAGGGTGGAACAGTGTTACCTGAGAAGTGTAGCCTAAAATTGTATGGAAGCTTTCTACTCATATTTAAAGTTACTTGCCAAATGATCAGCCTTTGAGCATAGAGCCTTGTGTTCTATTGCCAATTCATTATTCTCTAGATGTGTAGATGCAGCAATGCCTTGTTTGGGAGCTATGGGATTCATAAGTAGGATATTCGTATGGGGTCTACCTGATAGACACATTGTGGGATGTTTAGGGATATCTCTAGCCTTAGCCCACTTGATACCAACAGATACACTTCCAAGTTGTGACCACATACATATGCATACATACAAGACACATACATACAGGCACCTACAGACACATACACACACACACACACACACACACACACAGAAATGTCTCCAGATGATATGGGCCAATATTTTTTGAGCTGGGAGGCATGGATAGGATTATCTCACACCTGAGAAGAAAGTTAGAGATATAATAACTTCAACTTCAATAGAATGTTTGTTTGGATGAAAATATGACTCCTGGTTGGTGCCGTTGTATGAAGCGTGGTCAAAATGTCCCCAGACTTAGGTGTGTAGAATACTTGAAGAATTGCCTTAGGGTAGAATAACATGATTGGTTTGCTTCTCTTAATTGGTTACTGAGTACTTAAATCTTCAAGTTCATCCATCGTCCAGGGAATGGAGCTGTGACAGGTGACATTTAAGTAAGGCATATATTTATCACCAGATAATTGAAATGGCTCCTGTCTGTGTATTTGTGTGTCTTGATGGGAATTATATCATTAACTATCATTTAAAAGCCATCCATTATCAATGGGTGAGAGTGATGAAATTATTTTTCTATAGCCCAAGGTTAGAATAAGTAAAACCCATTAATATATGTAAGCTTAAATCTGCCCAATGCTAGGTGAATAGTTCCATGGTGGAACCTTTAGCCCCAGCTACTTTGTAAGAAGTAGCAAGCTTGGTAGTGGTGATGCAAGCATTTCTGCAGACAGTGGTGTCCTTAATGCAGAGTAGAAATGACCTGAAGGCGCAGTCCTTGTGTTAAATGCCTGACACCGCCTCACACATAATAATTAAGACCAGAAGTTTGCATGGAGCTGGTTCTGGCAGTCAGGATGTACCCTGGTCCTTCCAGAGTCATCATTTTTAGCTTCTCTCTAAAGAAAGAGGAAAGATTACCTGTCTAGGACCTGTACCTCAGCAACCATCTCAAGTAACTAAGAAAACCTAAAGAGCATATTGATCATCCACAATGATGTCAAAAGGGCTCCATTATCAGAATGACAGCCGGGTAGATTACAAAGACACTCAGGTCTCACTGTGCAAGTGACACCTACTTCCATCTCCACAAAGCCAGTCACTTAAATAGAAAGAGATGGGTGTGGGGTGCCAATCACATACTCCGACTTAGTCTCACGTCAGTTTCTGTTCAGAAGAAGAAGGTTCACTTTATTTCTCAATCTTCAGAAAGGTGATGATGCTAATGTCACAAAAGAGAATATGTATCTAGTACCTGACGCACAGCTATCCCTGACCAGTGCCCTCTGAGGCAGCTCCCATAGTTCCTGCTATAAGAACTGGATTGAGATAAAATTATAATAATCTCAGCCCGCAGTGGACTCTCCATGAAAGTGGATGGATGGAAAAAAAAAATCTGGTGGCCTGTGCCAGGAGGCTGAGTTCCCCAGAACCTCATAATGGCAGGAATATAGTTAAATAAGAATAACAACGTGGAAATGAGGGGTGAGAGGGTCAGGCTCTAGAAGCGAAGAGCGCCACCTGTCAGGCAAGCTTGCAAGCACAGGAGATTGGTGACGTTTAGGA
>JADRCC010329809.1:16391-31153 GCA_019843855.1 Hylomyscus alleni | reverse complement strand
AAAAAAAAAAAAAAACTAAAAAAAAGACAGAGGAAGAAAACATAAGCCTTAAAGACTAAAGACAATAATAAGTATGTATCGATGTGAACTATAGTATATGTATTTAGTATATATAGAAATGTATATATATATGTATATATATGTATATACATATGTGTGCGTGTGTGTTTGTGTATAGTATATAGAACTCAATGCAGCTTAGAGAACAAAGAATGAAGATGACAATTTATTTAACTTGGTAAATATTTTGCAGTGGAGGAGAAACCATGAAGAAACATTACAGGAGAACACAACCCGAATAAGGCAGAGTGGGATAAAGCATTAAAAGAGGAAAGTTTGAAAAGCAGTTGAAAAATCAAGGTCCTATGTACACAAAGGAAAAACTCTCTATACAGAACATTTTAAAGGGGATATGAATAGGGAAGAGAGATACGAAAGTTAAATGTACATACATGCTATTTGTTCTTGCAAATTAACAGTGTTTCATGTAACTAGATCATGGTACTAGCATTATTAACTATTGTAGCAAGTAATTCACTCCTTAGGAGGGATTGATTCTCTGTTTACAATGGTAGCAGGGCATATTCAATTCTAACAATAATTTACCTCTTTATATTTACCTCCTATGGAGGTGGCCAATTCTAGCCTCTATGCTACTTTTTTTTCTTCCTTTTTTTGCTTTTTCTTTTTTTGGAGGGGGAGGAGGGAGGGTGTTGGGGAGGGTTGAGACAGGGTGTTTGTCCTGGAACTCCCTCTGTGGGTGGGTTTGAACTCATAAAGATCCAACTGCCTGTGCCTCCTAAGTGCTGTTGATTAAAGGCATGAGCCACCACCACAGGTCTTCAAGCCTCTACTCTTAAGTCTACATGATTCATGTAGGGGTTCTCTTACTCTCAAAGCAGGAATAGTGGACACATGCCTCTAAAGTTGTGTATCTTACTACTACAGCCACTAAAAACCAGTCTAGACAAAAGCCAAGGGGTCTGTACACAAGTTACTGGGAAAAAAAGAAAAACAAGGGAAAAGAGTACGGGCATATAATTCTAGAATTTAAGAGGCTGGGGCAGGAAGTTCAAGGCTACCCTGGACTACAATGAGACCCTGATAAAAACAAAACAAAACAAAACAAAACAAAACAAAAACACATAACAGCTCCTGAAAATACCAGTTCTATAGTTCACTGAAGTCCAAAAACTACAGGAACTATCTACTATGCAGATGAGTTTTATTAAGACCAGAGCAAGGCCAAAAAATGGAAATATTCTTTATACTTAATTTTGTTTGACTTAAAATTCAGCTGTTCTTGAAACTAGAGCTACTCTCTACAACTTCCCAATCAGATGAACTAACTCTCTTCCTCTAAGAATAACTGTGGATGCTAGAGAGCTAACTAGTAGTTAAGGGCACTTGTTGCTCTTACAGATGCCTTGGGTATAGGTATCAGCATCCGCATAGTGGCTCACAACCACCCATAACTCAGGATTCAGGGGATTCCACATTCTTTTGACCTCTGAAGTAACCTGGAATGCTTCTGGTGGCTTAAACATATATGCAGACAAAACACTCATAGCACATAAAATAAGTAAACCATCTAAATTTTTTTCAAAAGAGTTTACTGTATTTTGAGTTAGGTTCATGACTTTTTACTCAAAGAATCCTGAATAATCTCAAAACCCAAGAGAATATCAGGCTGGTGACTAGAACTATTTAATGGTGTTAGGGAAACAATTTAACTTTGTTATTCAAAGGAAAAGGATAATACAGTTAAGATTATAAATCCATGTCTATGATGATCAGGAAAACTCTCCCAAATACCTCACTTAAAGAAAAGAGCTGATCAGATTCCACTTAAGTTTCAATCTAAATACAGGTCCTAAGGCAGAGAAAGTCTTTATACTGGAAATTAAATACTGGCATATGGTCTGAGTTAAGTTTTTAATTATGTAACCTTTGAAAAATGGCCAAAGATAATGGAAAAGAATGGTATCTGTTCTGAACCATTCTGGGAAAGGCAAAAAAGACAAGAAAATCAATAATATATTGATATTGACACCATTTAAAGGGATGGCTGCAACTTAGCTTAAATTTTTCTCCATTATCAGCCAGAAGTGCAACATGTATGTACAAGAGTTAAAGTGGCTTACATGCTACACTTGATACTAAAAAGCTATTACTGTGAGTGGTCTATAATTAAGCCCAATGAGACATCTAGGGAGTCCATACATATCAGTGAGCAGTTGTAGTTTGCTTATTTATAGCATGTTTCTTTCAGAAAAACTAGTGGTGGACACATTTGGATCACATTTATACAGTTATAAAAAATAAAAATTTGATTTTAGCCAAAAAAAAATAAAATAAAAAGTCTACAATTACCTACTGGGGATTAAGTTAGGAGGGAGTCACTGTGGAAAGATCACATACAACTCTCATTTTGGAAAGCTAAACATACTTCTCTAAGGTTACTATTTTAAATAACCAATAGCTTTAAAAGTATTTAACAAATTATCACGCCTGTAAAAAAGGGAAGAAAATGTTCTTACTGTTGACGTAACTGCCGACAGCTCTCAATATGGGTGGAAGTATTTTGATGCTGAATCCAGTCCTGTTGGAAAAAAAAGAAAGTTGAATTAAAATAATCCTGAAGCTGACAAATGAATTAGGCTTTTTAAAATGACAAAGAGTATTTGAGAAATTTACAAATCTAATCATAAATAGTATTTAGATATAACAGAATTTACAAACAAAAATTAAAGTCCTCCAAATACATTTAATCCCATACCGTGTTAATCCCATTTAAAAAATATTTAGTATAAATATTTCTTGAATCAAGAATCAAAACATTCATTTTGAAATGCACATATATTTAGACTTGAAGAAAAGCATAAATTAAAAAAATAACACCTCAGAAATAAAAACATTTAAAAAAACCACCAAACTTTTATCAAATAGTCCAATGGCTTTCTCCTCTAAGGTCAAACAAATGACACTGACCACCAAAACGTGAGCTAAAAGTAGCATCCCAAACAAAATACTCATTATATTGGGGGAAAAGATTAGTAAAGTAGTAAAACCTACCACTGATCAAATCTAATTTATTTTCAAGATTTAAAGGAAAGTAACACCATTTCAAAGGAATGAGATGCCGTACACATATATACAGCTTTAGAATTAACAAAAAGTTGCTTTCTTATATACTTTGTTTACAAACAAACGTCTTAAAATTACCATCTATAACAATTAGCTCCTAGAAGATGTATTTGATTAAAAGAGAGGACAGAGAAAGGAGGGCAGGCAACAGAGTTTTTAAATATAATAGTCTCCAAGGAAAAAACAATTGATTAATAAGTTCAAACCATCAAGTCTATTACTCAGTGTTTTATTGTTCCCTCCAGCAGTTGGAAAGGAAAAAAAGAAGACAAAAACCGACCCTCACAAAACAGCTGTGTTTTAAAACTTTCTGAGAAAAACTTGTTTCTACTATAAAAAAAAAACACGCTTTAATTTATACATCTCTAAAAACAAAGCCTCCACAATTAAACTACAGTTGACTTTAGTTTTGAATTCTACCTTGGCAAGAACTACCTGAAAGTAAAGCTACTTCCAACACAGTGTATGTAAGTTTTAGCAAATTAAAGGATTTCATTAAACTTCCTAGATTAATTGTATACTGTGAAAACAAAATGTCTGATACCCTCCTTAGTGCTACAAACAGAAGGCTAAAGAAACCAGCAATCAAGAGTCCATAGTGGTGCCCAACCCATGTCTTTGATATAAATGAGGTATCGTTTTTACCAAACAGACACACTGGCAGGCAGGAAATTAGGCATGATTTATTTGTACCATAAAATGTTTTATTTGAATAGTTGCCAACATTTTTAAATCCAGATTATACCCCCAAATCTGATTTTCAGCTTCGCTTGAAACACATACAAAGAAATGATTATAACAAATATGCTTCTTTGTGAAACCTAGGTAAACTGAAGTTGGTCACTGCCCTGCTTTCTTTAATTCAATTCACATATGCACACTGACTTTCAATAGGCATCCTTCTTGATAACTCCAAAGCTTAGTAAATATAACTATGTAACCCCAATTTCTAGGCTTCATGATGACAGTACCCAGATATTTGCTCAAAAGTCGCACTGCTTCTATAGGAAAAATAATTACCTGAGAAGCAAGGATGGTCCAAGAACTTGGGCCGGCTCTGAATCAAACTATGAAAACACTGACTTCTATCAGAGCTTGTTCTTTACCCTCCTCTGACTAGCTTCAAAAAAAAGTTTCCAATGTTGCCAGAGTTCAATCCCAACCTGGACCCATATGATGGAAGGAGACAGCTTGACTCTCACAATATTTTGACCTCCACAGACTCTCACTATGGATGCATGTGCCCACACTGACAAACACACAAAATATATAAATAAGTATATAAATTGGGGGATTTTCTTAAATCAAGTTATTTCAATCAGAAGGACATAAGAAATCAAGGTAAATTTCTTTAAAATCTGAAACCCAGTTTGTGAGAAATCGCATTCTACATTCTATTATTGCATTTTCAAATTACGTATCAGGCTAGAGTTTGAAAGACTCAAAAACAGAACCGAAGATATTGTAAGATTTACTTGGTAGGAAAAAGCCTGAAATTAGAAATTCACAATTCCTGACTACATATTTCTAATGTCACAAATACATACATACACCAGGCAATAAAATATATCATGGAAACAAGAGGCAACTTGTACATCTAAATCAACATTCACATGCTAACACTGCCCATCAATCCATGAAGAATTCTTTAATTAGATGAGGCCCAATCTATTATGCTGATTATAAAGACTGGAAGCAAAGCATGTGCATATATGTACCATGAATGTTAACTCACAGTACACAAGAAGACAAGCTATGGCAAACTTATATAAGTCAGAAGACAACCTTGGAGGTCAGTCCTCACCTTCCACCTAGAGAAAGAGTCTATGTTGTTTGTCATTGCATACACCAGGCTAGCTGGCCTGCAAGCTTCTGAAGAGTTTTCTGGTCTCTCTCTACCCATCTCCCAATATGAGTGCTAGGATTGCTGCAAATGCTCATACTGTCGGGTTTAGACATGGGTCCTGAGGATTTGGACTCAGGTCCTCACACTTGTGTAGCAAGGGCTTTCACTCATTGAGCCATCTCCACAATCTAAAATAGGTATTTTTTAATGACTAAATGATTTAGTCTGCTCTCAAAATTTTATTCTATCTTGTTTAATGCAGGCTTCTCCACCTTAGACTTGATATCTAGGGAAGCTTCCAGTTAACTGGCCTAACCCATCTCCCTTCATCCTATTCATCTGCATTGAAATCTCCTTGAAACACTTTCAATGTGTCACTTACATACCAAAAAATTTAATTAGCTCCCCAATGTTCCACCTGAAATCTAAATTGACAACAGCTTTTGAAGGCTTTGCTATTTATTTCTAGTATGTTCTTCACTGTATTCGACCATAAAGCCTTCTCTTCTAAGAACCTTTGCCTCTCTGAATGCTGCTGTTTAAAGAGGAAGGCCGCTTCCTCTTTAAATTGGCATATTTAACTCTTCTCATCATTTCATAAATTCCTCCATTCCAGATCTTTCTGTTCCAAACAAACTTAGTACAACTGATAGCTATCACTCTATCAGATAGCCTTATCTAACTATGCTATAAAATAGTCTTCTGATACTAAGAGTATATGTTTTTCTTTTTCTTCATGAATTGCTAGCTAATCTACAGGTATTGTAATGCTGGACTGACCACTACAAATCTGAAATCAATGTAGAAATAATCAATATCTTTCCCCTGTGGCATGCACAAATGGTTAAATGTCACCAAACTATTTGTTTCTATGTGGTATGTGGGGTTTTTTCCCTTGATGAGAGACTGTATAAAATGCTTTACAAAACAATTAAATTTTATACAGTTCTTTATTTCTGTCTGCACCAGCTTCTATTGAACAATCACACACAAAACTAAATCAGTTAATATGCTAAAAATAGTATTTTCTACAATACAAAATAAAAACACAAGTTCTTTCAGATGTATTTTCTTCAACTCATTATCACTAAAATAAATGAGTTAGTGGTATGCCCAGTTACAATAACAAAAAGCATCCAATACTCTGTCCAGAGCTACTTACAGATTACAAAACTCTATGAATAAATTATTCTGAGATCTTTCTGAGTAACAAATGACATCTATTCTCTTTGATGGAATAAGACAACAACTCGTGTACTAAAATTCAACATATTTTTCTATGGAAAGATTGCTACTTTCTGATTGAATTCAGGGCTTGGTATGTGTTAAACATGTGCTCTGCACCTGAACTACACTCCCAGCCCAGAATGTGTTTTCTTTTGCTAAAGTTAACCTGAAGACAAAAGCAACCAATTCAGGTTTTAGATTGCTGACTGAAAACCGATAAATGAATACAAAGACAATAAAATGGCAGTATTTGCAGGAAAAAAAATAACAAAAGAACTAAAATCTACACATATGTAAACCTCTTCAAGCTACCCAGCCAATTTCAGTCTAAAGCTTTTAAATTAAAGCTTAAGGTATATTCCCTCCTTCCTACCATCCTTACCTATAAATTGCATTAGTAAACAAAAGAATCAGTGGTTCCCATATAGGTTATGTTAAAAAAGGGGGAATGTGGTAGTTCCTGCTCAAATTTACCAATAGTTATTATCAAACAGCATACACTACATAATACAATTCTTCAGCATCTGTGCAAATTTTTCCTTCATACACTAGCCACAAAGGTACCTTAAGCATCTATTTTGGATGTTCCTCTCTGAATTTCCAGCATTTTACTCTATTTTCTGAGCCCACAGCTGGTTCCACAATCATAATCATCTTTGCATCCTGAATCATTCTACTTGAAATTATTTTAAAAGTGCCTTCTCAAGAAACACTAAAAAGTTACTGGTCCATACAAAAAAATCAGAAACACTTAAAGCAACATTAAGATCTTTAGCTTAGAACAGGTATGCACAAAGCTAAAAGATATATTGACCTTTAAAAGTATATTACAAATGAGTTTTATATTTTTATCCTACTTTCTCATGTAGCAGTGTTATGAGTATACAATTTATTAGATAAATTAGATGCTATATAAGTGGAATAACTAAAAGTTCAAAATAAAGGCAAACTATATAATATACCTAGTAATGGGATGTAGAAAGCCAAACATTCATTTCAGTACTTAAGGTTACTTACGATTACAAGTAGGTGCTGAGGTTGCACTTTGTTAACGCTTTGTTAACAGCAGCATACATAACAGAATTTAGAGAAAACCTGGGCACTGAGCATCATTGTACAGCAATCTTTTAAAAACACTCACCTTCAAATGACTACATTCTACGTTACACAGAGAACACAAATGTGGAAATATTCTTGGAGATGCTGCATAATAATCATTCATCATAGAAGGGGTTGGCAGTCTCTTCATTTTCTGGGCACCAGCTTGTGTAAACTTTGGTAGCCACGAAGCTTTCACAATCCCAAAGGGAGACCGAATAGGCAAGTCAGCCTCTGATTGGTAAGTCTTTTTACTTCCTCTAGGTCCACCATGTGCATCAGCTGAACTGATCACAGACTTCTGTGGGATCTGCTCCTGTTGGCTTAAAGCTGAAATTAATTCAGATGAAAAGGATGGCTGGTTCATAGATGGAGGATTCAGAGACTGGCTCGTTGTCTGGCTAACTGTTTGGCTAATAGATTGGCTGATGGATTTTACAGGTTCAAGGACTGACTGTCCTGAAATGTGTAAGCCTGACATCTTGGTTACGATCTCAACTGGAAAAAAAGGCTGACTGGAGGACTCACCAGGAAAGTCCACCGGATGAAACACATCTTCACCAGGAAACACAGAATTACATATCACATTTGGGGTGGAAACAGTTGCAGAAATACTCTGCTGAGGCTGAAATTCATTCTTGACTTCATCAGTTGGAATTTCAGGATCATAAATACGTACTTCAAGTGGATCTTCTGTATAACCATATTTGCTTGCATGCCCATAATCAATTACATTACTTGAAACTGTTTCATTACTAAGTGTTTCCTTATTTCTGCTGTGAGAAGGTAAATTAGGTAATCGGCGGCTCATTTTTCGCATTCTTATATCCCTCAATATTAATGGCATATTTTCAGGAGTGAGCTGTTCATCAGGATAGCGACTAAGTTCTTCTAGGTCTTCATTTGATAATCCAAAACTTGCTAAAATACTTGAAGCACTCTCTTTTGTATAGCGGCTCTGCACTTTAGGACTTTGCTCTGTGACCTGGGTTACAGAGCTCTGTTTCCCCTCTCCCGCTGGAGTTATATGAGGCTCATCATCCCACCGACTACCATGAGGCTTCCCCTTCTTTTGTTGTGCTTCAGGAAAATCCAATTTTTCTTTGGTTAATCTTGGATCAGTTCGGTGTTGAGTTACCTGAACATTCATTCTTTGTGGTCCCATGTTCTGATAAGATCCATGGCCAGGAAATCTGTGTGGAATTCCACGGGCTCTCCCTGCTGGATAAAATCTTGGAAGACCCATAGATCCAGGCCTCACAAATGGTCCTGGAGGCCTCATCCCAGGAGGATTAGGTGCTCGTGGCCTTTGAAGTGGAAAGGTCCCTCGAGGATTAAACCTGGGTCTCGACATGGCTACTTTCAAGAATGCCTGATTTAACAAAGTATAAGGTGGTGGTGAACCATGTGAGGCAACGGCATTCAGCTGCTGAAGCGCCAACTGAGTCTTAATCTGAGCCAAGTGCAAAGGAGATGGGCCCAACAGAAGTGGGTCTGCAATGCCCAGGCTCAAGGAATTCACAAGTGGTGCGAAATTTTCCAAGAATAACACAAAGCTGAAAGTTAAAACACAAATATTAGATCATTTTAACTCACTACTTCATGAAGTGGGTTCTACAGCCAGAGTAAAACACTTTGAAATCAAACCATGATACCATTTTGCATTACATATACTTTTAGAGTAAGGGCTTACAAAGATTTTAAATCTCCTCTAAAACTTTCTCTTCTTTTCTAAATCCAGAACACAAACCCCAAACCTCAAGCCAGAGTTCATGTACATTGCAGAGCTGTACTGGGTGCTGTCCTAGGTGCTGAGATGTAATTCACAAGTCCTTTTACATAATCTTGAAAAAGACTGAGGATTTATTTTGTGCTTTTATACTGAAAAAAAAAAGATGAAGGCATTAAGATTCTTAGAAATATGCACACACTCACTGTGTGTGTGATCAGACATGAACAATGAAAGAACTATAACTTTAAAGTTTTATTTAGAACCAATTTTGAAAAACACATTCTTCCTTGGGATCAGCCTTTACACTTACTAGATTCCACATGGCAATTAAACTATACTTATATTCCTGTTATTGAACAATTGTTTCTGGTAAAGAAACAATGTGTCCCCAGCTATCTAATTACAAGTCATTAACAAAATAGGTGCTGGGGCATGGAACTCCTTATAATATACAGTATAACATGTTTTTAAAAACAGTTGGAATTTTTGTTGTTGTTCTTTCAATTGTTGAGAATACAGACAAAATACATAGATAACAATGATTAACTTTATAGAAAATGTCCATGTTGTAGTCGCTGTCCTAAGTACATTCCATGAATTTAGTCATAGTTCTCACAAGTCCCAGAAATACACATAGTTTTACACTGAGAGATTAAATAACACATAGGCATGAGATGCTGGGATTTCCATTCAAATCAAATTCAGACTTAATTTAGCCCCACATTTGGTGCTCACAACCATTTAACAGATGCGAAGAACAATACCTTGCAAGTCCAAGACATTAAATTTCCTAAACATGGTTACCAACCAACTCTGCACATTGCTACACTACCAAGTCTAATCAATTTTAGAGAGAACCAGTACTTCAGCTCTCGTTCAGGACCAAGGACAGCAGTCATAGAAGGTGGCTTCCCTCTTCACATATTTAAAGATTTACTTTGTTATTTTAAAATATATTCATGTGTTTAATTACATAAATGTAAGTTTGACTGCATGAGGAAGCTAGAGGTATCAGATCCCCCTAAACTAGTTACAGGTGTTTGTGAATTGCCCCACATAAGTTTGGAAAAACCTGAATCTCCTCTCCAGCTAGTTTTATAAGGTTCTGGGGATTGTGCTTTTTAGTAAGATAAAAATATTTTTGGGTAAAATTCTATTTATTTAACAGATGCGAAGAACAATACCAACATTCTCCAACATCACATCCAACCATTTTGCATACTGCCAAAATATTGTTTCCCAGAGCTGAGACCTAATAATCACTCCACCACTGAGCTACACCTCGCCATACTCTCCATTTCTTGAATTTTTATAAAAGGACATTTTTACCACATTATTCCTGTTCAAACCCCTAAAAGAATACCATCCTTCTATTTCTTATCTCTTTTATGTGTAATATCCAACCAATCTAGCCAATCTCTATCTACTTTTGTAATTTATCAGGCATTTATTCCAGTTAGGCCTTTCTCTTCCCTTAAACAACTCGCCATGGGTGGTAACTTTGATTTTATAACTATACATCTTGGTTAGCTTCCATCAAACTTTCCTTGACCACTGAAGCTGAATGTCCACAACCTTTCTTAATTATTGCTTGAGCTATCTCTGTAGCTTATGTTTTGTGCTAAAAAATGCATGCCCTTTCCCACAATGCAGAATCAAGTGAAGCTATTTGCTCACTGTAAGATTTTTATCCCAAATATATAAAACCCTATTCAAAAGAATCTCAAATATTTGTTCAAGTATTTGAAAGACCACAAAGCATCATTAATATTATACATAAATTAGTTTTTAAAGCTATGTATGCTTCAATCTATGCACATGTGTGGATGAGTGTGGCTATATGCCTGTCACACCACATGGAGGCCAAAGAACAATCTTAAATATTGGTCTTTACCTTTTACCTTGTTTGAGATAGGGTCTCTTGTTGTTTATTACTATGCCAGACTGGCTGGACAAACAACTCTGGGGACACTATTGTCACTGCTTTCCATCTCCCTTTAGGAATTATATGATTAAAGAAGCTGCATACCACACTCAGCTTTACATGAGTTCTGGAGAGCTGAACTCAGATCTTCTTGTTTGTATCGGAAATGTTTTTACCTACTGAAATATCTCCCTAGCCCCCAGATTTCAAGTTAGAATGAAAATAAAAATAAATTTTGTCCAGGCTATGAATTCACCAACAGCAGATACAAATTCACTATTCTAAGAATCTGATTTGTAACAAATTCCAGAAATCACAAATCATTAAACTAGTTTACCTCTGTCACAGTAGGCAGAACAACTTTGTTTTTATCTGCTCCTTAAAAAATAAACACTGCTCTCAGGTAAGCAGTTCTTACCTACTTACTCTTTTAAAATGTTTTTATTTGTGTGTGGTTGTATGTCTATGTTCATGTATGTATGGAGGGTGTCCTCGATTACGCTTCACCTAACCCATTTTCTGTCTTTTTGAGGCAGGGATAAACAGTGTAGCTCTGAGTGGCCTCAAACTTACAGACTTGTCTGCCTCACAACTGCTGGGATTAAAGAACTCACAACCATATTTTTCAAAAAAGGGTCTCTCCTGAACCTAGAGTTCACCACTGTGGCTTGTCAGTGAGCCATAAGAATACTCCTGTTTCTCCTTCCCTACCTCTGAGTTTTATAAGTGTATTCTGTTGTACCTGAGCTCTGTGGATCAAATTTGGGTCCTCATACTTCGTCTACAAGCACTTTACTGAGGCAACTCGCTGTTGTGACTCTTTCTATACCAGTTTCTCTAGTTGATAAAGACTGCTTTTGCACATACCCTTTCAAATACCAGCTCTTCCCCCAAATAAAACACAGATTTATCAGCCATCTAATTGCTGTCTGCAACTATGAACAATTTAAAGCTGAAAAGAACTATATTTCAGTTCTTTAAAAGCAAAAACCTATATATTCACTAAAGTACCTAGCATTCTGGCCTTACAGTGATATAACATAGTCACAAAATACGGGACAGCGGTCATTTTACCAACTGTCTTCAAGACCTCTCATTAAAAATTAAGGCATGCTCCTAATGAAGAAAATACACCTTCTGGGGCCCATGAGATGGTTCATCATTTAAGAGAATGGCTGCTCTTCTAGAGGACTCAAGTTTAATTCTCAGAATTTGAATACATATCAGTTCATAACTATCAACAACTCAAGTCCAGGGGATCTGATACCCTCTTCTGGTCTGCAGAGATGCTACATGCAGGCAAAACACCCTGACAAACTTTAAAACTAAATCTTAAAATAAATTAAGAAGGGCGGTGGTGGCACACGCTTTTAATCTTAGCACTTGGGAGGCAGAGGCAGGCGGATTTCTGAGTTCGAGGCCTGGTCTATAGAGTGAGTTCCAGGACAGCCAGGGCTATAAAGAGAAACCCTGTCACAAAACACCTAATAATAATAATAATAATAATAATAATAATAATAATGAAAGAAAAGAAACAAAACCTGAATTTAAGAATGATATTGATAAACCTGAAAACAATGTAACAAAAACAGGAACCAAAAGACAACATGTTGGCATTAACATCAAGAAAATAGCCAAATAAGTAAGATAGCCATTATAACCTTTTAAATTTTAATTCTAAAGCTCTGGTCATATGTTTCTTCACCTATTGATAGCCAACTTATGAAAATGTTGAACAACCTGGAAAAACTAAGCTAAATTGAGCTCTGAACTTTTAATTCTTTTTTTTTTTAATTTGGTTTTTCAAGACAGGATTATTCTGTGTAACAGATCTGTCTGGGAACTCATTTTGTATACCAGACTTGCCTTGAACTCAGAGATCTGACTGCTTCAGACTCCTGAGTACTGAGATTAAGGTATGTACTACAACATGTACCACCACATCCAACATACTTTTCTTAAATTTTATTCCTAGTTATGTATCTAATGCATAAAATGAAAACCAGCAAATAAAATTGTTTGCTAGTAAAATCATTGTCAAAAAGGAGCCATAGTGGTGCATGCCTATAGTCCCAACTACTTAGGAAGCTAAAATAAGAAAAATCACTTGATCCCAGTAGTTTTAAGGGCAACACTAGATTCATCTGAGTATGGTCATTGACATCTGCTCTCCCTACACTAAGACCATAGCAAAAGGAACTGGAACAAATTCAAGGCCAGACTAGGCTACAATGATTTCTGGGCTAATCAAGTATAAACTGTATAAACTTGCCACATTAGATAGATAGTCACCACCAGAGTAGAATGAAATTTGTTTTCTATTTGTGTATATAAAATTAGAAGATGATTTATATCTTCTATTATTATTATTATCATCATCATCATCATCATTATCATATTTTTTAAAACAGGGTTTTTCTGTGTATTTCTACCTGTCTTGGAACTCACTCTGTAGACCAGCCTGGCCTGGAACTCACTGAGATCCACCTGCCTCTGCCTCCTGAGTGCTGGGATTAAAGGCATACAATACCACCACTCATTCATCAAACATTTTTTAAACTTACTTGTTTATGTGTATGTGTGTATGGCTCTGTGCATATAACTGCAGGTGCCCGAGGAGGGCAGAAGAATGTGGGAAGCCGCCCATCATTAAAATGGCGCTGATGAGCGAAACAGCCTCTCGCCACTAGATGGCGCTGACTTCCCGTTTCCGGGCCGCCCCAAGATGGCACTGGTTTCTACTGCGCATGTGCTTGCCCATAACCAATCACTGCACCTATGCAAATGAAGTGCCTTTGGTGCACCAATCCCAGCCGCCTCGAGTCCTATATAAGCAGGGCTTCTTCGGGGCTCTGGGTCTTTCGTGAGCAAGAAACCAAGAAGAGCTGTAACACAATAAAGCTACGCTGGAAGAATTCCTCGAGTGAAGCGTCGTCCTTGACCGCGGCAGAAGAAGGCATCAAATCTGCTGGAGCTTCAGGTAGATATGAGTTACTCAGTATAGCTACTGGAAAATAAACTTAGCTAGTCTGAAAGAGTAGCAAGTGCCCTTAAGCCGACAAAAATCTCTGCAGCCAATAAAGTACTATTCTTAAATTATTTCAGGAACAAACATCCAGAGTCTCCAACTACTCTATCCCCAGCCTATTTGTTCCTTTAAACTAACATTTTAATCTCTATTTAATACTTTTCATAAGAGTATTTAATGGTAAATCATTTGAATTGAATAGCAATCTCAAATTCTTTTCAATGTCCTTCTTTTAAAAGAGGTTTATTTATTTATTATATGTAAGTACACTGTAGCTGTCTTCAGACACTCCAGAAAAGGGTGTCAGATCTCATTATGAATGGTTATGAGCCACTATGTAGTTGCTGGGATTTGAACTCATGACCTTCAAAAGAGCAGTCAGTGCTCTTAACTGCTGAGCCATCTCTCCAGCCCCTTCAATGTCCTTTAAGAACAGAAACAAATTACTCTGAAACAAATATTTTGTATATCATAAAACAAAATTCTTTTAGAAACCAGCAGCAATGTCACTGAGAAAGCTCGGTAACTAAGGTACTTGCTGCCAAGCCTTACAACTTAAATTTAATCCCCGAGCCTAGAGGGTAAAGGAGAGAGCCAACTCCTGAATGTTACCTTCTGACCTCCATACCCATTTTGTGTGGCACACTCACCCACAAAAATATGCACAAAATAGATTTAAAAGAGAAACATTTTAAAAGAGAAAGAAAGAAAGAAAGGAAGGAAGGAAGGAAGGAAGGAAGGAAGGAAGGAAGGAAGGAAG
>JADRCC010329809.1:0-16381 GCA_019843855.1 Hylomyscus alleni | reverse complement strand
GAAGGAAGGAAGGAAGGAAGGAAGGAAGGAAGGAAGGAAGGAAGGAAACCAATAGCAAAATTGGTTTCTTGGCATAAACATGAAGAAATGGCTTGACAGATTAAAAAAATATTGCCATTAGATCCCATTAAGTCTTTCTGAAATGTCCATTTCCATAGAAAACCAAGAACTGCCTATTATTTTAATATCTTTCAGAAGGAAGGGGACCTTATTTTCTTTGTAAGTATCAGTAAGTCTGAAATATCTTAATATCTAGAAGAATCATCAAAAGTTAACCAGCTAGATCATGAGGACTCCACTGCACTGATTATGGAAGATTTTATATATAACTCCACACTTAGGACAGTGAGTGCTCAGTGGTAAAGGTGTTTGTCAGACAAACCTGATAACCTCAGACTGATCCTCAGAATCCACATAAAGGAGGAGTAGAGAAAACTAACTCCACAAAGCTGGCCACTGGTTTCCACCTGCAATGATTTGGCGCATGTGTATCCACATACATACATATATGTATACACACACACACACACACACACACATATACATGTATACTAATATATTAAATTTTTAAAGCCTTACACTTCAGACTTTAGTGTCATGGTTTGCAATGCTGTTTAATACTCATTTCACTTTACATACACAAAATCCCTGAAACCAGATACCCAGTTTACAGATTAATCCTGAGAACACAGCTAGAAAATAACTACATCTCAACAGAACCTACATCCCTGCTCTCACTGTTCTTTTCAAGCTACATCCCAGATACATACAATAAATTTATCTTATGGCTTTTTTCTAATTATTTTTTTAAATGTTCTTTACTCTCCACCAAAAGCAAGAAAAAAGAAGAAAAAAACCTTATAAACAATATCCAAAGAGCTGGGTGGTAGTGGCACATGCCTTTAATCCCAGCACTTGGGAGGCAGAGGCAGACGGATTTCTGAGTTCGAGGCCAGCCTGGTCTACAGAGTGAGTTCCTGGCCAGCCAGGGTTACACAAAGAAACCCTGTCTCGAAAAACCAAAAAAACAAAAACAAAAAAAAAAAATACCCAAAGAAAAGTTTTCTTCATTTTTTGGGGGGTGGGGGTGGGGGTTCAAGACAGGGTTTCTCTGTATAGCCCTGGTTGTCCTAGAACCAAAGAAAAGTTTTCTATGAATTCATCACATTCTTTTTTGGGTCTATTCCCCCTATGTATGCTATTATATGCTATTCTGTTAGAATACAATTGCAAAGTATATCAGTTAACTTTGGTACTTAAGGACACAGCTAAAACAATAGTCAGTTAAAACAGTCCAATTGTTCATTTAATCACAAAAATAACATGCATTCTGTGCTTTCTTCCATCTGTTGATCTCTCCTATCATACAGACAAATCCATTCAGCCAACTCTTTATAGACATTAGTTCTATTATGCTGTGTCTCACAAAAGAGGTACAGTCACAATTATGTGTCACAAGTGTGGCTTAAGTAAGCTCCACATTAGATGCCAAACTACCAAAATGTATCATGTTTACAGAAGTGGTCGGGGCTGGTGAGATGGCTTAGCGAGTAAGAGCACTGACTGCTCTTCCAAAGGTCCTGAGTTCAGATCCCAGCAACCACATGGTGGCTCACAACCACTCGTAATGAGATTGGATGCCCTCTTCTGGTGCGTCTTAAGACAGCTACAGTGAATTACACCGGAGCGAACGGGGCCAGCAGAGGTCCTGAGTTCAATTCCCAGCAGCCACACACATGATAGCTCACAGCCATCTGTACAACTACAGTGTACTCATACACATGAAATAAAATAAAAAATAAATCTTTAAAAAAAAAAAAGTGGTCAAGCAAACTCAATCAGAAGCACTTATTAGCATCATTAAAAGTAGCATTGACTTTCCTGATACTTGAATAGATGGATGAAAATCATAGCTTCAGATCTAACATTTAAAAACCAAAGATGGGAACTAGAGAGAGATGTGACTGTTAAAGAGCATTTGCTGCTCTTCCTAAGGACAGGTTTGGTTCCCAGCACTTATATGAGGTAGGTGGCAAACACTTTTAATTCTACCTTCAGAGGATCTAATGGCCTTTTCTGGAAGCTTCAGACACCTGCACATACATGACATGCAGACACACACACACACACACACACACACACACACACACACACAAATAGATCCTTAAAAAATTTTAAACCAAAGATCAATTGCTACTATGCAATTGATCTATGCTAGGGACAAATCACCAAAAGCCTACATATTGACCACCTCTATAGCAGTAACCTAGTTAGTAGTTATTATTGCCAGAAAAACAGCTTTTTGGAAAAGTAAGTATAATAAACAGATAACTATTTTTTTAGGAATATATTCTATATAAATAAATACATCTCCACAACATAGCATTGAGATGATTATAAAAGATGCTCTCCTGAACACAAGCAGATAGTCTCACCTATCTTGCCATCCTTTATAAACATAATATATAAGGGCTGGGGAAATGGATCAATAAGTATGAGGACCTAGGTTTGATTCCCAAAGCTGGGTATAGTTGTGCACTGGAGAGAAAAAGAGGCATACAGATCTTTAGGGGGCTCACTGGTCAATCAGCCTAGCCTACTTGTTAAGTCCCAGAACAGTAGAAGACAAGGTCTGCAAAACAAGAAAAGATTGGGCTGGAGAGATGACTTAATCATGTTAAGTGGGCTTGTTGCACTACAGTAACATAAGGACCTGAGTTCAAATTTCCCCAAACTCACAGAAAAAGTGAGGTATGCCAGTCAGTGCTTCAGGGGATGGAGACAGCAGCATCAATGGAACTTGCTGGTCACTAGCTTACCTCTCAGTTCAGTGAGACCCCACTTTATAGTGGGAATAAGGAAGAGTAATAAAATAGAACACAAAAAGGTAGACAGTACCTGAAGAGCATCCAAGGTTGCTGTCTGACCTCCATACACACATGCACATGTGCACCAACATACAGACACCCAAGTAAATGGTTTAGCTCAAGAGAAACTACTAGATCCAAGCTATAATAAAGAAACCATCCCTGGGATTACTTAGTCATAATTACAAACGAGAAAAGAGGTGAACGTTTATAAAACTCAAATGCTGTTGAGAAATCTATTTACCACCTAAGAAAGCACAAGCCCTAAAACAAGACAAAGCCACCACAATGCAGGAAAGTAAGACCAGAGGTAAAACACTGAAGGTTTGGATGTCCAACTCCATGTGCTTCCGAGATGCAACTCTATCCTTGTCCAACCTTGTGGTTATATGCTTCTCTCAAGTAGGATATGGGTCAAAACTTGTTTCCATCTGCTTAAAGCAGATTCCAACATCTTAAAATTAAGTATTGTGACTTAAAGTGTCAAAAACCTTAAGTTACACAAGAACATATAGAGCCCTTAAAATATCAAAAACCAGGTTGAGATGGCTCAGCGGGTAAGAGCACTGACTGCTCTTCCAAAGGTTCTAAGTTCAAATTCCAGCAACCACATGGTGGCTCACAACCACCTGTAATAAAAATCTAACGCCCCCTTCTGGTGTGTCTGAAGACAGCAACAGTCTACTTAAAAATCTTTGGGCCAAAGCAAGCCAGGTTGACTGGAGAGAGTACAGGTCCTAAATTCATCCCAACAACCACATGAAGGCTCACAGCCATCAACTACAGTGTACTCATATACATAAAATAAATAAATCTTTAAAAAATATATCAAAAACCTTAAGATACATAAGAGCATATGGAGCATGGTTTTCAACCTATGGGCCCTTGAATATTAGATATTAATAATTCATAACATTGGTAAAATCATAGTTATAAAGCAGTCATGAAAATAATTTTAAGTGGGGGGGGGGGGATCACCACAACATGAGGAACTGTATTAAATGGTCACAGCATTAGGAAGGTTGAGAAGCACTGATATAAAGTATCTTTATTTTAAGGGGGGAAGAACATTACTCATGATTGCAAAATGCAAGAATAACAGTAAAGAAAATCAGTTATTTATAAATGGGAATGGTTTAAAAACACTAAGAGGACATGGGAAAACTTCAAGTATGGTATCTTTTGTATGGTTTTGACTTTGGGAGGCATGTAAAATTAAATCAATGAAGATGGAAAGGAAAGAAATACCTTTTTCTAAACTAAAAAGTAACTGGTATAACCATAATTTACAAAACAATCACAATCCACTTAAGGGGAAAAGGAAAATTAATACAAGTAAGTTACAAATCTATTATTCAATTTAAATATGTTCAGTTCTGGGAGAGCTGAAGGAAAGAGAACAAAATTGTATTGTTTTCAGTGATATGGAAGAAACAATTCCATATCACTAGATATGGAAACAGTTTATTATTATTATTGACTTGAACAAATAAATGTTTTCACAGTGTTGGCAATCAGGGCTCTTGTTGTGGAAGACAAGACATACAAATAGAAAATAGAAGGAAGAAATAATAAATTGAACAGTAATAAAGTACAAAATATTAACATCTATACAATAAATTAGCTGAAGGAAGAGAAAGGAAAACTCTTCCTGAGTGCTAAGTACCAAGAGATCTGGAAAGGAAAGGTAGAATAGAAAAGCCAGCAGTGTAAACTATCAGGAAAGACTATCTTAAACAACAATGCAAGGATTGTGCCCAGAATGAGTGGGTGGTGTGCAGGACAGTTGTGTCTTCAATGTCTCTTCACAGCAAACTATTTAACCAACATATAATGAAACAGCATCACCCATGAAGGGCTGATGGACATATGCAAGTCAGATCTTACAAATATAGACACTATGTTTAATTAAGAATATCAGACAAATAAGAAATAGTATATGAAATAAAAAATAAGAAATTGTATACAAAAACATTCCAGATTAATCAAGTATAAAGAGACATGACAATTACATAGAGTATCTGGTCCTAGACCCACCCTATATTTCAGGGTGGGAAAAAGAAAAAAGTCTATAGAGAGCACTAATGGGTGAAGCAGCAAACAAGAATAAAGACTAAAAAATTTTATCAGTTAAATTTACTGACATTGGTAATTGTACTATAAAATATCTTCTCCCTATAATACACATGCTAAATATTTAAAGATAAAGGAGTACAATGTACAAAATTTATTGTCAAATAGCGACTAAGAAAATTCAGTTTCCTGTCACTCAAGAGTTTAAATTCACACAATATTAATGATTCAACATTTTATGACCAACACTATATAATTTCTTAATTGTATCTTAGGTCAAAAGATTACAAACAAATAAAACAAAAGGCAGAAAACTTGCAATATAATAAAGATCATTAGCTGCAAAACTGTATTTGGCCCTCTTCTTTCTACATCATGTACTCTCCCTAACAACTGAATGTTAGTTGGCCAATTACAAAATTCATAATAATCTAATCTTTGGGGAAATTTCCACTGATTTAAACATACCCACCCAGGCTAGGAAGAATGCCAATTACTGACTTCATACAAAGTTGGTTTACTCCCCTAAGTAAAACTTAACTATCAACTAACTTTAGAGAGGCAGTACAGAAAACTGTCTAAAAATCTAAACCCTAATAAAAGAATTTTGACCCTATATTCAGTGTTTTGATTCTGATTCTGCTGCTTACTAACAACATGGCTTTAAGCAAGGAGAATGTGATTTGAAATGGGCATTTTAAAAAATACTCAAAGATAGCTCAACAAATAAGAGCCCTTGCTGCTCTTGTAGGGGACCCAGGTTTGGTCCCCAGCCCCCAAATAGCTCAGGACTGTCAGTAACTCCTATTCCAGGAATCCAATGGGCTTTTCTGCCCCCAACAGTCACTGTATACACATAGATCACAAACATACATTCAGGCATTCATATACATAAATAAAATTTTAAAACCCTCAAGAATATTCTGTGGTGATTAATTAAAATTATAACTCCTGGCCTGCAACTGGCACTCAACATTTAGGTAAGTAAATAAAATGTTTTTAAGCAGACAGTGTTCTTTTATTAAACTTTTACTAAGATATAGGTAACTCCTGAAATCACTGTGTTGGAAACAGTTGTATACTTCTACCTCTCAGTAGTTACTGAAGTGAGAGCTAGCAGTTCCTGAGTAATTTTAAAACAAATTTTTAATCATTTGGAGATGAGAGGGTGTAGGTGTCATCATGCAGCATTAGAAGAGATCTGAGGACAACTTGGGAAAGTGTGTTATCTCTTTGTTGTTCTTCTTTTTTTTTGGTTTTTTCAAGACAAGGTTTCTCTGTGTAGCCTTGGCTGTCCTGGAACTCACTCTGTAGACCAGGCTGACCTCCAACTCAGAAATCTGCCTGCCTCTGCCTCCCAAGTGCTGGGATTAAAGGTGTGCGCCACCATTTTATTTGCTAATCTATTTCAATATTCATTAGTTCCTTGAAAAAAACAGCCCAATTGTATTAGGTATCTATATTAGAACTTTATTAACAATTTAATTTAAAAAATTTAATCTGGCGGGGCAGTGGTAGCACACGGCTTTAATCCCAGCACTTGGGAGGCAAAGGCAGGTGGATTTCTGAGTTCGAGGCCAGCCTGGTCTACAGAATGAGTTCCAGGACAGCCAGGGCTATACAGAGAAACCCTGTCTTGAAAAAACAAAAAAAAAAAAAAATTAATCTGATAGCAGGCATCTGTAAACGAGCATTTGGAGGACTTAAGAGTCAGTCTAAGCTACCTTGCAGAACCCTGTTTTAAAATACAAAAATATAATTTCAAAAGAAAAAACTGGCAATTTTCACTAAGAACAGACAACTTTAAAAACTATTTAAAAGTTTAATTTCAAAAAGTATGAAAACAAAAAATATAAAGACAATTCAGGACTGGTACATGAGCAGAGTTTGATTTTGAAAGAAAAAAAATCAAAATATTTACATACCAAGTAATTACTAAGCTCATATATGTACACTTGGAGCTATCACTATGTTCCCTATCCTTGTCAATCCAAAACTTATTATTCTTGATTCTCATAGAAACAATGTAGTTATGAGTTTTAGTTCTACACTTCACCTTCTCTCATGATTATTTCCACTGTTCTCTTCTGATTTTCTATATATTTTCCTCCTACTTTTTATTTTCAACCACAAACAATGGGACAAATTGAGAACAATAAAAACAATAAAAGGTTGTATGTAAATGAGAGCTTATTAACTTTAGTCACAGCAAATGTTTTACTTGCTAATCTATTAACTATCACATTTCAATATTTATTAGTTCCTTGAAAAAAGAGCCCAAATAGTATTACTAGATACCTATATTAGAAGTACTGTTTCCGGGTGGTGGTGGCGGCGGCGCACACCTTTAATCCCAGCACTTGGGAGGCAGAGGCAGGCGGATTTCTGAGTTTGAGGCCAGCCTGGTCTACAGAGTGAGTTCCAGGACAGCCAGGGCTATACTGAGAAACCCTGCCTCAAAAAACCAAAAACAAACAAACAAAAAAAAGAAGTACTGTTTCTTAGTATATTATAGCATTTCATTAAGAAACTGGGTTGGGCAGTGGTGGTGCAGGTCTTTAATCCCAGCACTTGGGAGGCAGAGGCAGGAGGTTTTCTGAGTTCGAGGCCAGCCTGGTCTACAGAGTGAGTTCCAGGACAGCCAGGGCTACACAGAGAAACCCTGCCTGGGGGTGGGGGGTGGAGAAGAAGAAGAAACTGGATAGTTATTCCAACCATCATCAATGGCAGCACACAGTGAATTAAGCATGAAAACCCACCCAGACTCTTGCATCTATGGGTTGAGTTTATATATTCAATACTGGAGCATCCAAAGACTAACATAATTAATTGCCACAAAGCAAGGGTCATGCCCGAAATCCTAGCACTTGGGAGTTATTGTACTACCTCCACCTCCAAATCCAAGGTCACCCTGATCTAATTTACATCCTGATCTAATTTAATGAGTTCTAGGCTAGTCTGTGCTACCTAGCAAGATTTTATAAATAAACAATCAGCAAACTATTACACTAAATACTAAATTCTGGTAAGTGCAATAAAAGTCATATAAAATTTATAGATGCAAAATGTTTTCAAGTTTGATAGTTTTCAATTAGTCTAAATTCCGTTTTTTTTTTTGTTAAGAGGAAGTATCCATAGGCTACAAATTTCTATCAGAAGATGTTACCTAGACACATTAAATTTTGTTTGTTTGTTTGTTTGTTTTTCGAGACAGGGTTTCTCTGTGTAGTCCTGGCTGTCCTGGAACTCACTCTATAGACCAGGCTGGCCTCAAACTCAGAAAACCGCCTGCCTCTGCCTCCCAAGTGCTGGGATTAAAGGCGTGCGCCACCACTGCCCGGCTCACATTAAATTTTGAAATAAGTAATATTTGAAATAAATAAGAAACATCTATATGCTGAAGGATAGGAGCACTCCACACTGGATCTCAGTACACTGGATCTCAGTACACTGGATCTCAGTACACTGGATCTCAGTATACTAAAAGAAAGCTCAAACAAATAGTGCGAGTTTACAAATAAGAAAAAACAAAAGTTCAGAAACACTGAAACAACTAAAGTCTCACACATTAAGAGAACGATGGATTTGAATCCATAACTTCTGGTTCCAAAACCTATTCTCTGCCCATTAGACTCATCATTTTTGTTTATTACATAAAAACCAAAATTTCAGAGATCTTAAAACACTCTTACAACATCTAGAAAATGATGACTGTGAAAACCTCTTTTAGAACTAGAATTTATGGTAAAAGCACATTCCATAACAAATGCAGAAAACTACAACGTATTCAATATACAAGGTAATATATGTGTCATGAATACATTTTAAAACCAATTAATCAAAACAAATGGAGATTTTTTGCAACTTCTTTCAACTGTTTTTTATCTTTACCCATTGGTTCCAACACAAATGACAAGGCAGGGAATGGCCTAGTATATTTTAGTGTATTACATTTTAGAGTCTACAAATATAAAAGTACACATTACAGAACATGGAAATATAAAAGTCAAATTTTGTAAAGCAGAATGCAGCATGAGCCCTCTATATCTTAAGTGTATAATCATTAGTAACATTTTGAAAAAATGTAATAAACAACTTTATTTTTCTGTGGTAACATGCTTATATTAATTTTTCTTGTAACCTTTTTCCAGTCTGTCATTCTAAATTTCTAAACTTAAGCAATAAACACAACTCCCTTGAAAAACAAGTTAACCCTTCATACACAAAAAGACGAGAGGGAGAATTTTATGTGAGCATGAACAATTTCAAAACTGGTTAGGAGAGATGACTCCACATGGCCGGGTGGATCCTGGTAAGAAGCTTTTCTTCAGAACTTTTCACACTGAGTGTTCCTTCCAGAATTCCCAAGCTGCCAAAGGGTGATTTTAATATTAAATAGCTCGAGGCTACAATCATTGTCAAGCTCAAAGATTTTGTAAGGGTGAGACTCCCTTCACACGCAATTATTTCAAACGACAAAGGACGTCTGAAACATCCTCGGAAAAGAGAGTCCGTGGTACAGACCTCCCGGCTCTTCCCCAACCTAGGAACCACACCAACCCGAGCACACATCCCCGACATCGGTGTTCCCGACTCCTCTAAGAATGTGGAAGTGTCACCGCCATTTTCGACGACATCCCAGGGCCGACAATCTCGGCTTCGGTGCTCACTGGGGCGCTTGGCCCGCAACATCCCGCACGCCGCGCTGCCAGCCCCCTGCGAGGACGCTCTTCCAGCCAGGCTGAGGGCGCACGCGGCCCACGGGGCTCCGAACGGCGCTCGGGCACGCGGCGGACTCCCCGCTAGCTGTCAGGCCTGAGGAGCGGCAGACCCCGCGCCGCTGGGGAAGGGGCGGCCGGACTCCCGGAGGGCGCCGCCCGCCCCTCCGCGGAGCAGCGGCAGCAGGCGGCTGCGCCCGGCGGCACTGCGGCGCGACGGCGCGGTACCGCGAGTGGCGAGGGGACCAGACCACGGCCGAGGCCCACCCGGGGTCCCTCGGCTCCGCCCGCCCCGCCGCCGCCATCTTGTACGCAGCGGCTGCGACACATACAATAGTCGACCGCGACCTCACAGGGACCGCTCGGGGCCTGCGCTAAGGACCTCTGCCTTCCAGTCCCCGGCTCCCCGCAAGGCAGCGGCCCTACCTATGCCTACCGACTAACAGCTGGATCCCATCCGTGCCACACACAGTTTAGCACTCGGCCTCCAGTCGCGGCGACGAAGCAGCTACCGCCTCCATGGGACTGCACGCATGCGCATCTTCGCCTAAAGCCCTCGTCCGCTCACCGCGCCTGCGTGCCTCAGGCTTGGCGTTCTCCGGAGACGCTGTCAGGGGCAAGGCCGCCCTCTGCCGGAAGGGGGCGATCGCCAGCCATGTCTGGTCCTACACCTGCAGCGGTCTGGGTAGCATCACTCAAGATTTCAGAACCTGCAAACTATGCTGGTCTTTCTTGTCCTCTTTTCCATAAAGCCTTCGCTGATTACTATTCCCTCAGTATCACATAGTAACATTCACTTACTAGCATAATGATTTAAATATGCTAGGTATTCTTGCTTTTACTGCTCATCCCCTCACCCCCTTTCTAAAGAAAAAGTCTGGCACACCCTATGTAGGTCTAGGCTGGTTTTGTTTTGTTTTGTTTTTGGTCTTTTTTTCCAGAGCTGAAGACCGAACCCAGGGCCTCACGGCTTGCTAGGCAAGCGCTCTACCACTGAGCTAAATCCCCAACCCCTCTAGGCTGGTTTTGAACTGACATAACTCCCACCTGCTTCTGTCTTCCAGCTGTTGGAAATATAGGCGTGTGCCTCCACCTCTGGATTTATCTCCCACCTTTTAAATGGGAAATTAGGCCGCGCTGTGTTGGTACAGGCCTTTAATCTCAGCACTTGACAGGCAAGAGGGAGGCAGATATCTGTAAAAGAAACCAGCCCAGTCTACAGAGGATATTCCAGGACAAACAAAAATACATAGCCCAGTCTCAAACAACACAAGATAGATAGATAGATAGATAGATAGATAGATAGATAGATACATACATACATACATAGATGATAGATAGATAAACAATAATAAAATGGGAAATTAGAATGGAATAAAAGTTTACAGAAGGACTGGAGAGATGACTCAGCAGTTAAGTGCAATAACTGCTCTTCCCGAGGTCCTGAGTTCAATTCCCAGCAATCACATAGTGGCTTACAACCATCTGTAATAGGATCTGATGACCTCTTCCTGGTGTGTCTGAAGACAGCTACAATACTCATATATGTAAAATAAATAATTCTTTTAAAAAAAGTTTAAGTCGAAAGACTCATATTGAAAATCTTTTTCAGAATTTAAAAAAAAAAAACCTACCTGGGTGATAAACATCTATAATCCTGATTGATTTTACCCATGAAAAACATTGGATTAAGAAAATTTTAAAATTGTTTTCTTCAGTGTTCTATCTTAGGGCCCCCAAAAGATGCCTTCACCCCAGACAGCTGGAATCAATTTTAAGAGAATGATAGCCTGACTCCCAAGAGGTGGGGTGGGTGGTTTTTATGATCGTTCCATGCATAATGGAAGTTTGTCATCATTAAAGGGGGGTTGATCACAAGTTGTAAATGGTCTTGATCAGGAAGGAAAGTATAGGAGGTTAGATTCAAGGACCTTCTCGTTTTCTCTTTATCCTTCTTTCTCTCCTATCTAGTGTTAGGGGGAAGGGGAGGAGTGGGGATAAAAAGAAAAAAGGGGCAGGGGATATAGGAACAATAGGATAAAAGGGTAGATCTTTGAATCAACTTTTAAAATAAAGAGCATCAACAATCTAATATTTAGATTGGCATGGAGTTTTATATACTGGTAAAAATTTAAGGTTATATTTCATTACATATATGTAAAGTACTGGATGTATGTTTTGACTCCTGTTTAAGGTATTGTACCATTGTAACTCATTTTAAAATGTGATATAAAGATCTAGTCCTTAAAGCCTACTATTACAAACTGTTTGGGATAATTAAGAAATACAAGTCAGCAGTCAATCAAACTTGTGGTCATCATGAATACTAGTTTAATTACAGAAATAAATTTTATTTAGCCTCCTATAAATGTTTTCAAAGTTACACAGATAGTAAATAGCTAGATGCAAGCAATGTTTGCCTATTCAGATACACCTTAGAGAGACGGTATTTTAAATACTTCAGAGATCTGTAGAATGTGGCACTTACAGTGTTTTATTAATAAAAGGCTTTTTGTGACAATGAGACATATCTACTGGCAGCAACCCAATAATACTTCAAAGAAGATGATGAGCATCAAAGAACCTCTATATGGAATTTGCTTCAAATGTGACAAAGCTAGACATTGGGCAAAAACCTGCCCTTGCCTTAACAGCATACTGCCCAAAACTTGAACAAGAAAGACACAGGGGAAGATGACTGCAGAACTTTGCCAAGACAAAATAGGCCAGTCTTCATAATTCCTGATTTACAAAAGTCTGCCAGATATTCTGAGCCAATTGGCCAAAGATGGAGGCTCAAATGTTGCAGAAGTTTGGGTGACTGAGCAGTGGCCTGTCATCTCTATAGTCTGGAAGCTGCTTCTCTGTGCTTCCTGGTCACTCAGGAAAGTCTCTACTGGGGTTGAAGACTTCATAATTATAGTCGGACAGTACGCTTACGTTGTTTAGGATTTAAGAAAATGTTATGAGGTCTAATATGATGGTTTAGGTGGAGAAATGCAAGTTAATGATAGAAAGTGACTTAGGAATAGAACTTCGGACTTGCCAAGATAGAATAGATAATGCAGTACTTTCACCAAGGTTGACAAATGCATATTGACTGGGCATCGTGAATGTAATTCTTACCTAATAGTTCTAATAATAGTTCTTATTCTATAGAGTTTATTATTGTTAGAGAATAAGCCTTTTATTGTACTAAAAGGGGGAGATTTGGGGAAATTCCTTTTGTAAGATGTTTCTCTGTCCTTCACCTGCCTAAGGCATTCTCTGATTGACTTTAATAAAAATCTGATAGCCAGTAACTAGGCAGGAAGTAGAGGATGGGAGAAAGGCATTATGGGGAAAAGATGAGAAGAAAGGATTCAGCAAGTTTATGCTCTGGTTGATAAACATGAACACAAGCAGAGAATAGACCAGATCATAGTGGGATATAGGAGAATTAATCAGGTTAGAGGACCTAGGAGGTAGCCTAAAGTTAAATGCCTAAGCTTTGAAAATATATAACAATCTCCATGTCGTTATTAGCTGGAGGGTCCATAGAAGTTAGCAACACATTTGTCTGTCTGTCGGTCTGTCTGCCTGTCTGTCTGTCTCTGTGTGTGCACACATGTGCATGTATAGGGGCACACATGTGGAGGTCAGAAGACAATATGCAGACTCTTTGACTATGTTAGTACCAGGGATTGATAGTCAAGTTTGGCAGCAATTGCTTTTATACATTGAGCAATGTTGGCATCCCACCTTTTTTTTTTTTTTGGTTTTTCGAGACAGGGTTTCTCTGTATAGCCCTGGCTGTCCTGGAACTCACTCTGTAGACCAGGCTGGCCTCGAACTCAGAAATCCGTCTGCCTCTGCCTCCCAAGTGCTGGGATTAAAGGCGTGAGCCACCACCGCTCGGGAGCATCCCATCTTTAAAATACTTTTATTGCTGGTTTTTTTTTTTAAGAGTTGTTTATCAGCAGTCTTCTCGAGAGGTTTTAAAATATTTTGATCATTTTTTCTCAACCTTCTACAATCAATTTGATCATTTATATTTTTCTGAAAATCATTCACTTCATTTAAGTTTGTAAAACATTTCTCCACAGTTAACCAAAGTAACCCTTTAAGTTCAACCCTTTTATGAACTTTTTTTCTTGTACGTCAATTCCTTATATGTCAGTATTATCACACCACTTTATCACCTTCTAATACACTTACGACTTATTTCTGCTTTATGTTTGTGAGAGTTTCTGCATGCCTGTGCTCTCGGGGCCAGAAGAGGACATGGGATCCTCTGGAATTGTAGTTACCTACCCTATGTGACCTACCATATGAATGTTGGAAACAGAATCATAGTCCACTACAAGAGAAGCCAGTGCTCTTAATAGCTGAGCTATTTCTCCAGCCCCCATCATTAATTTCTTATTCTTTGTTGTATTTATGGATCTTTCTCCATGAATAGAAGCCCCATGAAATCAGAAGTATTTGTGTTTTCCTCACTGTATGCCAAGGTAGCAGAAAAATCAGTAAATATTTGTTGAAATAAGGAATGACTGCTAGGCGGTGGTGGCGCACGCCTTTAATCCCAGCACTTGGGAGGCAGAGGCAGCTGGATTTCTAAGTTCGAGGCCAACCTGGTCTACAGAGTGAGTTCCAGGACAGCCAGAGCTATACATAGAAACCCTGTGTCAAAAAAAAAAAAAAAAAAAAAGGAATGACTGACAGGTAAAAATATATATGTAGGTGCACATGTGTGTATGTATCTTTGTGTAATTATTGAGCATAATTTCATATCTACTAGCTATGGTCTTTTCCTCATTTAAAAACTTCCATTTCAGCGGGGTGTGGGGGTACACAACTAAAATCCAGCTCAGAAATAGGTAGAAGGATCTGGACTGGAAGACCAATCTGGGATATACAATGAGTCTGAGGTCAATCTGAGTCACAGGGTAAAGACCCTACCTCAAATCATTTGTTTACATTTTTCTCATATCTAGTGGCTTGATTGTCTCTTATCAGAAGATAATTCATTTTTTTCAAAAAATGTTTATTTTTATGATTTTAAATTTTGTATATATATGTGTAGGATAGTTAGTATACACATGAATGCAGATGGCTAAGGAGGCTAGAGGCATCAAACCTTTCTGGAGCGAGAGTTACAGGTAGTTGTAAGTCACCTGATCTAGATATTGAGGACTGACCTTCAGTCCTCTAAAAGAACAATACACACGCTTACCCAATCACTCCAGCCTAGAAGATAATTCATATATACAATGAATATTTATCTTCCATAGTGCGTTGGTGTGCATAGCTGCCTCCCAAAGAATATTTATCTTTTGTTAAATGTTACATTTAGTTCCTCTCCTTTAATATTTTCTGTGTCTCTGACATTATCTTTAAATTTTCATACAATGAAATCTTTGATACAGTTCCAGTATCAAATTTTTCTTTCATGACTTTAGAGTTTTCTTTGTAGTCTAGCAAGTCTCACCCTACCCCTTATGTGATTGTTTGAGTAAGAATGGCCCTCATGGGCTAATGTATTTAAATGCTTGGTCATCAGGAAGTGGCAGTATTTGAGGATTAAGTGGCCTTGGTGGAGGAAGTGTGTGTCGCTTCCATTACTTTGGGATTTCAAAGCCCACAGCAAGCAGAGCATGCTTCACACTCCATCTCTCTAGAGGCCTATGGACCAGAATGTCCCTCTCAGCTACTGTTCCAGCCCATGCCTGTATGCCTCCATGTTCTCTGCCATGGTGATAATAAACCAAACCTCTGAAACTACAACCAAACCCTAGTTAAATACTTCCTTTCTCTTCTAAGAGACATGCCTCGGGTGGTATGTCTTTGCAGCAATAGGATAGTAACTAAAACAAGTTGATACTAGGGACTGGGGTATTGCTGTGACTGGACTTACCATGCTGTTTGTTGGAGAAATAGGTGGTGATCCCTTTAAGCAGAGCCTAATGGGCTATACTAGTAGGAACACAGAAGACAATGTAGAGGGCGATTTGAATTGTGGGGGACCAGCTCAAGAAGTTTCCAGGGGAAAGAATATTAGTAGGTAGCCTAGAGAGTATTCCTGTGATATTTTGGCAAAGAATGTGGCTGCTTTTTGTCCTTGTTCTAAAAACTGTTTAAGGCTATACTGAAGAGTTTTAGATTAATGACATTGGAAGAGGAGATTCCAAAACAGCCTAGCCTTGACTGTGTCATTTGGTTATTAGTAATCAACTTTTTCTTTTTCTTTTTCTTTTTTTCTTTTTTTTTGTTTTGTTTTGTTGTTGTTGTTGTTGTTGTTGTTTTGAGACAGGGCTTCTCTGCATAGCCCTGGCTGTTCTCGAACTCAGAAATCTGCCTGCCTCTGCCTCCCAAGTGCTGGGATTAAAGGCACACGCCACCATGGCCTGGCTAGTAATCACTCTTTTTTTTTTTTTTTCTTTTTTCAAGACAGGGTTTCTCTGTGTAGCCTTGGCTGTCCTGGAACTCACTCTGTAGACCAGGCTAGCCTCAAACTCAGAAATCCACCTGCCTCTGCCTCCCAAGTGCTGGGATTAAAGGCATGCGCCACCAGCAACATGCCAAGTAATCACTCTTATGAAGATCTATAATGAAAAGGAGCAAGGTGGACAAAGAGAAATTTTAAAAGTACAGTTTAAGATGAAAAGGAGCACTAGCACAGGAAGTATAATGGAGCTAAGTCCAGTTCTCAAGGAGATAAGTTAATTAAAAAAAAAAAAAAAA
>JADRCC010329807.1:593-12116 GCA_019843855.1 Hylomyscus alleni | reverse complement strand
AAAAAAAAAAAAGAGAGATGGGTCTTATAGTCACTTATCTTTACACTTTCTTTTCAATGTTGCCAAAACTGATATTTTTATAATGAACATTACCACACAGCTCTCTTAAGTACACTATGACCTGGTGGTGGTGGTGCACACCTTTAATCCCAGCACTCTGGAAGCAGAGGCAGGCAGATACACAAGTTCAAGGCCTGCCTGGTATGTAGAGTGAGTTCTAAGATAGCCAGGACTACACAGAGAAGCCCTATCTTTAAAAACCAAAAAGAAAAAAATTAAAAATTACAAATATGCTGGTCTCTGTAATCCAATCTGAATTATTTTTTCTTTTTTTAAAGTTTTATTGCATTATGATGAGAAAAGCTACATGATTTCAATTTATCTGAATTTGTTAACATTTAAAAACATATTTTAAGTAAATAGAATTAAATCACATTCTTGTTTCCATCTTGTAGCCCAAATCCTCCCAGGACCCCCCTTCAATAATTACAATATCTTTTTTTGTAATTTCCTTAAAATTTATAAAATATTATAACAATAAAAATAAGTATTATAAAAGTTGTTTAGAATAAAACAACAATCAATTTAACAGTCTTATGTACATGCTTGCCTACACCAATAGTGAAAATAAATTTTTCTCAATATAAATTTTAAATAACTCCAAACATATTAACCATATATTTCAAAATAATATATCACTACTAGTATTTTCTTAAATGAATATAACTATATAAAGTATTTTTGTTTGTTTGTTTTGTGTTTAATAGAGTTTAAAATCTTGACTCTTATTGTGGTACAAGCCCAAAATAAGAACAATTTTTAGACATTGGATTTCATTGTAATAAGGCTGTACTTCAATAACCCTCACATCACCAAAGGATTTTACTTCCATCATAATTAAGCTGAGAGTTAACAGTGCTGCTGCACCAAGAAATTAATTGTAGGCATGCTTTTGGATACAGATTTCCTGTTATGGTCAAAGCTATTTGACTTGAGTGAGTGACTTTATTCTCAGCCCACAAAGAACAAGTTACATTCATTTAAGAAATGGTGTATGTATTAAGATGGTCTATCCATAAAGTCATTCACCAACTGTTTCAATGAACAAATGGTTCTGCTTGGAGGGTTGCACAGACATTAGGTGAGGATAAGAATCTGGTTCAGTAGCTGTGATAATTTGGAAAAGCATTCATCTCAGAGAAAGAGTAACTTATAAAGTCCTCTTTTCAAAATTGATACAAGAGTTACAAACGTCAAGCAAAGCATTGAGTCTCACTCTTTGTCATTCTCTTACAAGCAACCTCCCTAGTTAATCATCTATGTTTCTTTTGGATATATAAATACTTTTGAAATATATAAACTGTTCTGAAAACTATAGTATAGTGTAAAAACATGAAATAAAAAATACTACTAAAAGAGAGGCTGAGATAGGGGAAGCAAGATTTCAAGACCCTTATGTTATACACAGTCAGACACTGTCACAAACAAGCTGAAAGTGTATATATTTTGTATAATATTGAATCCACTTCTACAATTACCAAATTAGAGAGACCATTGGATGACAATCAACGAATTTCTAATTCCTCATATTTTTGGATTTCAGTTGATTAAGATATGTTGGTAATATTAATTTTCATATTAAGATATTAAGAAGAGGTAATTGTCAGTTCCTGTTGTTTTTTGTTGTAAGAGGTGGAATTGTGTTTGTGTGAATTTGTGGAAAGATCACTTTCTTGCTTCTTCTAGGGTGTAGTTTTGCTCTTTATGTTGATGTTTTCCATCTATTATCCTTTGTAGGGCTGGATTTGTGGAAAGATATTGTGTAAATTTTGTTTTGTCATGGAATATCTTGTTTTCTCCATCTATGGTAATTGAGTTTTGCTGGGTACAGTATCCTGAGCTGGCATTTGTGTTCTTGTAGGTTCTGTATGACATCTGCCTAGGATCTTCTAGCTTTCATAGTCTCTGGTGAGAAGTCTGGTAATTCTGATAGGCCTACCTTTATATGTTACTTGCCTTTTTTTTCTTTACTGCTTTTAAAATTCTTTCTTTGTTTAATGCATTTGGTGTTTTGATTATTATATGACGGGAGGAATTTCTTTTCTGGTCCAGTCTATTTGGAGTTCTGTAGGCTTCTTGTATGTTCATGGGCATCTCTTTCTTTAGGTTAGGGAAATTTTCTTCTATAATTTTTTGAAGATATTTACTGGCCCATTACATTGGAAATCTTCACTCTCTTCTATAGCTATTATCCTTAGGTTTGGTCTTCTCATTGCATCCTGGATTTCCTGGATGTTTTGGATTAGGAGCTTTTCGCATTTTGTATTTTCTTTGACTGTTGTATCAATGTTTTCTATGGTGTCTTCTGTCCCTGAGAGTCTCTCTTCTATCTCTTGTATTCTGTTGGTGATGCTTGCATCTATGACTCCTGATTTCTTTTCTAGGTTTTGTTTCTCCAGGGTTGTCTCTCTTTCTGATTCCTTTATTGTTTCTATTTCCCTTTTTAGATTCTGGATGGTTTTGCTTATTTCCTTCACCTGTTTGATTGTGTTTTCCTGTAGTTCTTTGAGGGATTATTGAGTTTCCTCTTGGAGGACTTCTAGCTGTTTACCTGTGTTCTCCTGTATTTTTTTGAGGGTGCTATTGATGTCTTTCTTAAAGTCCTGTGTCATCACCATGAGAAGGGATTTTATATCTGAATCTTGCTTTTCTGGTGGATTGGTGTGTCCAGGACTTGCTATTGTGGGAGAATTGGGTTCTGATGATGCCAAGTGACCTTGATTTGTGTAGTTGATTTTCTTATGCTTGCCCCCCTACATCTGGTTATCTCTAGTGCTACGTGACCTTGTTAAATCTGACTGGAGCCTGTCCTTCCTGTGATTCTGGTTGTGTCAGAAATCCTCAGAGTGAAACTGTCTCTGTGATCCTGTGATTCTGGGATTCTGTGATCCTGGGCTTGTTAGAGCACCTGGGAGTGGGGCTTCCTCTGGGTGTTGTCGGACTGGCTGCAAAGCTTTCGCCCAAGGTCTGCTCAGGACACCAGCCCAGACAGTCCAGAAGGAACCAGAACCACTAGGCTGGTGGAGTTCCTGCGTGCCTAGTCCTGCTGGTCCCAGATACTCCCAGTAGTGGGACAGATGTTGGTTCTTCCTCACCTCTGGTCCTGGGTGTGTCAGAGTGCCTGGGAGTGAAGGTTCCTCTGGGTGTTGTGGGACTGGCTGTGGATCTTGCACCCAATGTCTGCTCAGGACACCAGCCCAGACAGACCAGAAGCCCAATCTGAATTCTTTTCTACCAATTTTTATTTTGTGATAACAATTAATAAAATTCAGAATTATGGAATTCAGAAACTTAAGTGAAACTATAATTTTTAAAAATGCAATGACAAATGTATTTTAAAGGACTATCTTAAGATATGGATGATAATTAGAGGAAGGATGAATAATCATCACATGACATTGTCAGTGAAGCTTTCTTTGAGTGACTTCCCTCTAGGGAAGGGTGTTTAGAAGCTGGAATGTACCAGAAACTCTTGGGATGAAAAAATTGTTCTGTTATCTGAATTGTGCCATTGATTTCAATAGTTCATATGCTCATCAAAAAATACTAAATTGAACATTTGCAACCTATATAGATGAGGTATGTAAGTTGTAACCCAGTAGAAATGTTTTGAGTATTTATTTTATTTCCCCTTCAGAGAAAGATTCATCCTCCCTAGGGCACTCCTTGATACTTGGCTTCTTTGGATCTGTTGATTATAGCATGGTTATCCTGTACTTTATGGCTAATGACCATTTATAAATGAGTACATACCATATGTGTCCTTTGGGATCTGGATTACCTCACTCAGGATGATATTTTCTAGTTCTATCCATTTGTCTGTTAAAAACGTGATGCCCTTGTTTTTAATGGCCACATAGTATTCCATTGTGTAAATGAACCACATCTTCTTTATCTATTTTGCAGTTGATAGATTTCTAGGTTGTTTCAAGTTTCTGGCTATTAAGAATAAAGCTGCTGTGAACATAGTGGAACATGTGTCCTTCTGATATGGTAGAGTATCTTTTGGGTATGTGCCCAGAACTGGTATATCTGTGTCTTGAGGTAGAACTATTCCCAATTTTCTGAGAAATAGCCAAATAGATTTCCAGAGTGGTTGTACAAACTTAGTAGTGGGGATGTGAGAGTCAAGTCTGAGGGAATGCCCAACAAATGACTGCCCCAAATTGAGACCCATGCTGTGGGCAAAAAAACAATCCTTAACACTATTAATGATACTCTGTTATGCTTGCAGACAGGAATATAGCATAATTGTCCTCTGAAGAGGCTCCTCCCAGCAACCAATGGAAAGCAATGAAGAGACCCATAGCCAAACATTAGACGGAGCTCAGAGTCTTATGGAAGAATTGGGAGAAGGACTGAGGGACACAGAGAGGACAAGGACTCTACAGGAAGACCAAAAGAGTTAAGTAACCTGTACCCTTGGGGGCTCCCAGAGACTGAATCAACAACCAAAGGCTTGGCCTAGGCTCTTGCACAAATGTAGCAGATGAGCAGTTTGGTCTTCATGCGAGTCCTCCAACATCAGGAGCAGGGTCTCTCACTAAATCTATTGCCTGCTTTTCTATGGTTCTGGTTCCTCTAAATTTGTCTGGCCTTAGTGGGACAGAATGTGCCTAGTCCTGCAGTACTTGATGTGCAAAATAAAACTGGAGAAACATCAAAAGTAGCTATTTACAAAGACTGGACAAGGGCTGTGCAACATTTCTGGCAGGAATGAGGATGTTCTAAAGATACAATTCTGCTCCTCCCTTTGCTTGCACACTACTGAAACAATGGATTGCCACCATCATCCCCTACTTAATTGTTACCTATGTAACATATTTATAAAGGGAAAGTCTAAGGAAAGGTGTCAAGGTGTCAAGGAAAGGGGGAGGGAGCTTGCACCTGTAGAAAAGATTGACAACTTGCCAGTCCAACTTTGCAAGAGGGACTAGAACCAAGACATTGAAGACAGGACCACACACCACCTTGACCAAGACTATATAAGTACCAATAATTTCTGCAATACCTTTAAATCCAGTCCTCATTGCAATCTCGTAGATTGGCTTGGGATGTCACTGGACCTTTGATTCTTCTTTCAAATGTGACCATATTAAATAAACAATTTTTGCTTTGCTAAAATAAGGAAGAAGAAAATATGTTCTAAGTAATATAATTTTAGTACATTTTCCTAAAATACATAAATGCTGGCAGTACTTATATATTTGTCCCTTGAAAATAAATGAGTTCATTTTTATTTGTTAATTTTCAGCACATTATTACAAGTAAAACTGTGTTAATGTGCTATATCATATTTTTATTAAATGTTACTTTTTGGCCAAGATAGTACTTTAGGGTGGTCAAAATAGGTTTATTTTAATGAGGCTTTAAATAAATATCATTTCCAATATAAAAAAACAACTATATTTATATGTATATAAATGGAATACTAAAATACAGAAAATACTAATTTTAGCAAATAATTTTACTTATGTTAATATTAATATTATGGAGACAGATCAGAATATTTTAAATTTTACTATAACTTTATATGACTTTAAAATGTGGCCCGGCTAGCTCAGTCGGTAGAGCATGAGACTTTTTTTTTTACATGTAACAATAAGCATATTTATTTATTTTTTATTAGATATTTTCTTTATTTACATGTCATATGATATCTCCTTCCTCTATTCCCCTCTGAAAAAAATAAAATAAAATAAACAAACAAAAAACAAACCCCTGTTCCCTCTCTGCTCCTCCTGCTCACCAACCCCCCCCCCCCACTTCCTGACTCTGATACTCCTCTACACTGGGGCAGAGAACCTTCACAAGGCCAAGGGCCTCTCCTCCCATTGATGACCAACTTGGCCATCCTATGCTACATTTGCTGCTGGAGTCATTAGTCCCACCATGTGTACTCTTTGGTTTAGTCCCTGGGAGTTCTGAGGGTACTAGTTAGTTCATATTATTGTTCGTCCTAAGAAGCTGCAAACCCTTCAGCTCCTTGGGACCTTTCTCTAGCTCCTTCATTGGGGACCCTGTACTCAGTCCAATAGATTGCTGTGAGCCTTTACTTCTGTATTAGTCGGGTACTGTCAGAGCCTCTAAGGAGACGGCTATATCAGGCTCCTGTCAGTCAGCACTTGCTGGTATCCGCAATAGTATCTGGATTTGATGATTGAATATGGGAACGATTCCCAGATGGAGCAGTCTCTGGATTGTCCTTCCTTCAGTCTCTGCTCCATAGTTTGTCTCTGCAACTCCTTCCCTAGGTATTGGACACATGCTCTACTATGTTCATAGCAGCCTTATTTATAATAGCCAGAAACTAGAAACAACCCAGATGTCCCTCAACTGAGGAATAGATACAGAAAACGTGGTACATCTACACAATGGAGTACTACTCAGCTATTAAAAACAATGAATTTCTGAAATTCTTAGGGAAATGGATGGATCTGGAGATTATCATCCTGAATGAGGTAACCCAATCACAAAAGAACACACATGGTATGCACTCTCTGATAAGTGTATATTAGCCCAGAAGACCGGAATACACAAAGTACAATCCACAAACCACAAGAAACTCAAGAAGAAGGAAGCCCAAAGTGTGGATACTTCGAGCATGAGACTCTTAATCTCAGGGTCATGGGTTCGTGCCCTATGCTGGGTACCATCTGTTGCAGGAAGTATTAAAAATGAATCCACCAGCAAACGCTGGGCCACGTTCTTGTGATGATATTGTTCAGCCTCAATGCTAAGTTTCTGCCGGTTTTGTTATTTTCTCCCATCAAGCTACATCTCGCTTGCATGGAACTCTTTACATACTCCCACAATCATTCATCTCATTAGAGTCTAAGACCTGGTAAGTAAAGCATGACTCTTAAAACCTCAATATCAATCAGATTTACATAATAATAAAATCACAATTTACATGATGCCAATACAATAATTTCAGAACCAAATAATAAAGACAGTATTCTAACCTAGTTAATCTATTTTGTAAAAAACTTTGCTTGGTTGTATAACCTCGTGGAGTCTGGCTCTCCTCATTGTCTGTCTCCATGATGACCTCCCTCCTCCTGCACTCTGACCTTTTTCCTCCTCAAACTCTAGCTCCACCTCTCTATTCCTGTCCCATCACAGGCCTGTCACTGTCCTAATGTGATTGGACAGAGAAAATGCTGTAGCATTGCCACATTAACTTAAATGCATTTCTTTTAAATACTGGTGTCGGTGTCTACTTTTCTGATTCTATTTAAAATAGTCAAAATTCAAGCTTGATCTCAACTTTAATTTGGCCAACACCTTAAAATTCAGAAGGAAAAAAATGCCTGACATCCATGATGTTCTCTCTTAACTGTGTAGACAAAACTACATTCCTAGAAAGAAACCAAAGCATTCACGTATCTCACTTTTCCATCTGTGCTTCTTTTCACCATGCACAGATAAAGGCTGGAAGATAAAGATGTTAATTCTGAATGTTGTTAGCCTTTAAGGAACATCACAGTTTGTCAAAGGGGCTCAGCAGGAAAAGGTGTTAGATGGCAAGGTTGACTAATGTGAGATCCCTGGACCCTACATGGTGAAAGGAGAATATTAGACTCCAAAGAGTTGGTCCCTAACCTCCACATGGATTGCAGTTATGCATGTGCACACCCATGCACACACATATCACTCCATACAATAAATAAATGTAAAGTAAACAGGAACAAAACATAATTTTGTAAGACCTTATTTTCTACCAAATACATATAAACCTAGTAGATGGAAAAGCGCATTCTCTTCATATCATTTTGAGATTCAATGGTAAGAAAACAATAATAAAGCAACAAGAATTATTCTTGTTGAAATTATATTATGTGTTATAATTTTAATTGCTCAGGTAATTTAAAAAATCTTCATTTCAAAGCTCTCAAAGAAAATAAAATCATTGGACAAAAATTAGGAAACTATGAGCAAAGATTTAGAAAAAAAATTAATCTATATAGAAAGAAGCAAGACCCGATTGAGGAAATAAAGCAAGATACTTAAGTACGGATGACTTTTCTACAATTTAAGCACATATGGATAGTGTCGATGGATGGACTAATGCTGAAAGTCACCCATTCTCTAAAGGGCTGAGAGTCTCCAAAAAAAGGAACTCATCATTCCTGATGTAAGTTCTCTCTGCTCTAGCATCAAGTGAAAACCTACAAAGCAGGCCTTTCTGTTTGAAGCAATAGATTCTGTCACTTAAAGATACTCCCTGTCATCACAGTAGTATGGTTGTCATCACTGCCTACTTTCCTCTCATAGAAGACATTCAATATTCACAGATGGTGGAAAGCCTGAGGTCATTTCTTGAGCATTAGCCATTCTCACATGTTTTCTTCAGACTAAGTGATATGTGTCTCGTGAAGCTGTGATCCTGCACAAGACCAAAGTATTTGCCGTATGTGCATTCAAGTCATGTATGTATTTGGTTTCCCACTACTCTGAGGCAGAATCACCACCTCTTTAATACAGAACATTTCCATTTTTTAGTACTCATATTTCTGCTAAATCATTGTAAGAGATTTTGGGTTGGTTTCTCACACCTCAGCAGGTATTAGCTGCAATATTTGAAATAACTCTGAGGTCTTAGGAGTATGTTACAGTTTATCATAAATGCCTTCCTACATTAATATCACTACAAGTAATTCAGGAAGAAAACTGCAGGTGAAGAATTGGTTCTGAAAGTCACACTTCTCAGCAAATTTTAGCTCAGCTTCCTAATCCTAATATAAGATAAACAATATAAGCTCCTGGAATTATATGACCATTTAAATGCCTTTTTTGTGGGGAGATGTCTGAAAATGTGGATAAAATCTTAAGCAGATACTCATTCTTTCAGTCATAGTCTTATTGAAATGACAGACACTTGGGCGACTGAGGATTCATTCTTAGGACTCAAAGCAACTGTTCAGTAGGTACAATTGATTTATTAAATGTTATACCTTTATGCTCAGATATTATGCCATACCAAAGCTAAAAGTAAATAAAAATACCCAAGGCAGATGAATGGCTCAGCAGGTACAGGTCCCGCTCCCAAGCTGGGAGATCTGAGTTTAATCTCAAGAAACAGAGGTTAAGGGAACCAACTTCCCATAAGTTTTTATCATCTAACTTCAACCATGTGCCATGGCACTGAGTCCATACATTCATGAACACACATTAAAAATACAAGTAAAAAAATGTAATAAAAAATCAATTAATAAATAAATATAAGAGGCAGGGCAATGGCTTAGTGGGTAAAAACCTTGCTTCACAAGGCTAAGTTTAAACCCTGGAACTCACACAATGATAGAGAAAGAACTGGACCCAGAGAGCTGCCCAGTGGCTACAGTGTGTGCTCTAACATGTATAATCTACACATGTAACAATGCAATTTTTAAGTTTTAAAAAAGCAAAATACATAAAATTTGGAAAATCTCTTTCAAAATTATAAAACTTGGCATTTGTTTCATGATTTTTTTTCACATATAGTCTCAAACAAAATATTTGAGATAGATTTAAAACAAAGGATTTGAGATACATATGTATTTATGTCTCTCTCAATATATATTATTAAAATTATATATATAATTTTATTCTTGAATGATTTTTTAAAAGTTAAATTTGTTATATGATGGTGGGAATTTAGAATTAATATTCCTGCTGTCTAAAATTATTACTGTAAAATTTGATAGCTTCATTAGTGTCAGATAATTAGTTGGCAGTTTGCTGTCACTACTGTTGTTTTAGAAGAATCATCTAATATTTTGTGAGCAACTTTCTTAGCAGAAACTGTAAGTACTGGCATTATATAATTGGGATGTATATTGAGCCACAGCTGTGAGTAAACAGCATAAGACTACAGGTCACTCTTTAAAAATATACCTCCTAAGCAAGATAGAAATTCAGAAAACGGGTTGAAGACATAAAGTCTGAAATGAGAGTGCCCGATTTTATATACTAACATGTTGACAGGTATATCACATTTTAAGTGCTGCAGTCCTTTGCCTGCACATGTATCTGTGTAAAACATATATGTGCAATAACTGGAGACCTGAAGAGGGAGTTGAATCCTCTGGACCTGGGGTCACAGATTATTATTAGGAGCCACTTGGGAGATAAACCCTCTACAAGAGCAACAGTGCTCTTAACTGCTAAACCATCTCTCCCGCTCCCAAACATGGACAATTTTGCCATTTAAAGTAATAATTTGGTCCTTGAAAGCTTTGTAGGGTCTGATTGGTTGATGTTGTTCTTCCTTTGGGGTTGGTAATCCCTTCAGCTCCTTCGGTCCTTCCCCTAACTCCTCCATTGGGGTCTCCACGATTAGTTCAATGGTTGGCTAAATTAATAACCAAGAAAAAAGTCATAATTTTAAGTAAAAAACTTATGTTTTTAGCTGTGTAGCTCTCATCGAATGCCAAGTAATAGTTGTGTTACATTGATGAGTTTGTGAATTAAAAATACTTAGACAACTCCAGATTATCAAGACTAGGAACTAAATTATACATATAAGGCATAGGTCATATTGACTAGTCATAAAGCAGATGGTATGTGCTCTTGTACTCTTTAATACTTCCCTAAAAACAACAAGAACAAACCCCTGTTGCCTCCCCTCTTCCCATGCCTGACATCCCACCCTATCCAACTTATCAGCCCTGTCATTCCCCTACACTGGGGCACAGAACCTTCACAGGGCCAAGGGCCTCTCCTCCCATTGATGACGGACTTTGCAATCCTCTACTATACACATGCTGCCAGAACAATCAGTCCCACCATGTATAGTCCTTGGTTGATGGTTGAGTCCCTGGGAGCTCTGAGGGCATTGGTCAGTCCATATTGTTGTTCGTCCCAAGAGGCTGCAAACCCTTTAACTCCATTGGTTCCCTCTCTAACTCCTTCATTGGGGACCCTGTACTCAGTTCAATGGATGGCTGTGAGCCTCTACCTCTGTATTAGTCAGGTACTGTCAGAGCCTCTCAGGAGACAGCTATATCAGGCTGGAGTGCCCTTCCTTCAGTCTCTGCTCCATAGTTAGTTTTTGTTTGTTCATTAAAAAGAAAAGAAAAAGAAAAATAAAGAAAAAAATTGAAATATAATCATTTTCTTTAAAAATAAAAATAAAATTAAAAAAAAAGCACACAGCAAAATGGGAATGTGGTGACACGTAGATGTAACCTCAGATTGCTTATCAAGAGGCAAAGATGGGAATATTGTAAATTTGAAGGTAACGTGGCTATAGAGACTTTTTTTTTTTTTGAGACAGGTTTCTCTGCACAGCCCTGACTGTCCTAGAATTTACTCTGTAGACCATGCTGGCCTCGAGCTCTGAAATCCACTTGCCTCTGTCTCCCAAGTGCTGGGATTAAAGGTGTGTGCCACCGCCTGGCAAGACTCTTGAAATTAAAATGATGTATTACCAAATAATAATAATAATAATAATAATAATAATAATAATAATAATAATAA
>JADRCC010329805.1:0-11640 GCA_019843855.1 Hylomyscus alleni | reverse complement strand
TTTTTTTTTTTTTTTTTACCAGTTGCAGTCTTATGTAATGGTTTCTTCTATTGCAAAGAGAAGTTTCTTTAATGGTAGGTGAGAACTATACTTATCAGTGAAATAAAGACAAATATTTAGAATATAGTTGGGAATATACTGTTTTCTTTTCTTTCTTTTTTTAATTGGGTATTTCCTTTATTTACATTTCATATGTTACCCCCTTTCCCGGTTTCCCTTCTTCCCAGAAACACCCTATCAATCACCCCTCCCTCTGCTTCTATGAGGGTGTTCTTCCACCCATCCACCCACTCCCACCTCCCTGCCCTCAATTCCCCTACACTGGGGCATCTATGGAACCTTCATAGGACTGAGGACTTCTCCCATTGATGCATGACAAGACCATCCTCTGCTACATATGTAGCTGGAGCCATGTGTACTCCTTTGTTGATGGGTTAGTCCCTGGGAGTTTTGGGGGGCCTGTTCAGTTGATATTGTTGTTCTTCCTATGGGGTTGCAACCCCCTTCAATTCCTTCAGTCCTTTCTCTAACTCCTCTATTGGGGACCCTGTGCTCAGTCCAATGATTACTGTTTTTGTAAGGTGGCAGTAGTAGACTCTTCTCCAAGATCTATAACTACATTAGCTATGAGTATTTGGCTATGTTTCTAGTAGCAGGTATAATTGCCATAATTTCAAGAACTTCTGGTTACTTTTAAATTAAGTGTGCCACTATTTCATGCTTAGGGTTATGGTATCATGTTTGTTAATTGTTGTGGTTCATAGGTATCATAGTTGGGCAGGACTAAGAATTTGGTTACATCCCTTCCTTGGAAGTTTGCATGACAACTTCTGGTACCATGAAAGGCAGCTCTCAGGGAAGAGGCTTTCAGATTAAGTCAGTTTAAAACAAAACAAAACAAAACAAAACAAAACAAAACAAAACAAAACATAAAGCTCAAATTCAACATTTTTTTAACTTAAACCCAAAGACTTTTTTATAGCATTTGTTTCTACTCAGACCCTTAAAAATCAATGTAGGTTCTTAGAATCATAATGTTGCTATTCTTAAACTATGTGTATAAAATTCAAATATGGGACAGAGTGGGTTTTTTTTTTTTGTAACAAATTGTGAAAGATTGGGTCTGCAATGTAGCTAGAAGGTGCTCTTGAAAAACAGGCAGAAATTCTTAATCGTCACTTTATAATTTTTTTGCTTTAACTTTTCAAGGTATATAAGGAAGACATTGGTTTTGCAAAAGGGAAATTCCGCAGAGAAATTAATTTTTATTTAGGAAAAATGTAATAATGTTTCAATACAACTTCAGTTGTTAATACAGGGAGAGGTAAAAAAGTAGCTAAAAAACCTCAAAAACTTGCATTAGCTGCAGGAAATGGAATTAATCTTCTCAGGCACTTGCTGATGCCGTAATGTTCTTTTTAAGCTTGGACCTTGCACATTTTCATATAAAAGTGTACTGAATAAATCCATTTAAAAAGCGTTGAATGTCCTGTGTTAGTCATTTTTTTTTGTCACTGTGGCAAAAAAAAAAAAAAACCAACTTAATGGAGGAAAGATTTTCTTGGGCTCATGGTTTCATAGATCGCAGTCTCTGGTGTGCTGGATCTGTTGCTTCTAGGCCTGCAGCAAGGCAGAAGCATGGGCAAGAGCAGGATTGTGAAACCCTGATTCCTTTAAGTCCACAAAAACCCCAGAGAGACACAGAGAGGAATGCTAGAACAGGACACACCCATCAAGGCTTGTTACCATCTACCCACAGTCTCTAATCAAGATCCACCTTCCATAGTTTCTAGCCCCTTCCATTAGCACTATTATATTTATGAGCCACTCAGCATATATAACACTGATTAGGTCAGTTCCTACATGAACCAATTACTTTCCTAAGCCTATATCTGAATCTTGCACCAGGGAACCAAGTCTTCAACACATGAGTCTTTCAGAAAGATAAACAATATCGTGCTCATTTTTTTTTTACCTAGTATAAAAATGTAATAACTCTTCTACTTGAAAGTATAGCATATCTCATAGGTATACAGATGAAATTAGTGATGTACCATTAACTGTTCATCTTCACTAGGCTATAAATATAGGTCATAAACATGACCCCAAATAGCTAGGGGCAGGGCATAGAGCTTGGTGCTATAAGAATAAAATTTCAGACTAGAATTTCTTACATGCCTTTGTTTTTTTTTTTTTTAAAGATTTTTATTTACTTTATGTATGTGAATACACTGTCACTGTCTTCAGATACACCAGAAGAGGGCATCGGATCCTGTTACAGATGGTTGTGAGCCACCATGTGGTTGCTGGGAATTGAACTCAGGACCTCTGGAAGAGCAGCCAGTACTCTTAACCTCTGAGCCATCTCTCCAGTCATTGTTTTTTGTTTCTTTGTTTGTTTTTGTTTTTTAAAGATTTATTTATTTAATGTATGTTAGTACACTGTTGCTCTCTTCAGACACACCAGAAAAGGGCATCTGATCCCTTACAGATGGTTGTGAGATGCCATGTGGTTGCTGGGAACTGAACTCAGGACCTCTGGAAGAACAGTCAGTGCTCTTACCTGCTGAGCCATCTCTCCAGTCCCTGCACCTTTGCTTTTTACCCTGAAGATGAATATAAGGCCTCCTTCATAGAGTTCTGATCAGCATCAAATGAAGTAACTTCTAGGAAGACCCTGATGTCAAAGCACTTGCTCCTTGGTATGGACCTCACTTGGGCTTTTGTTAGAAATGTCAAGTCCTGGGCTTCACTTAAGAAGTTAGAAGCCCTAGGTATGAGGCCCAGCAATCTATACTTTACAAAGTGCTCCAGGTGACTCAGGTGACAAAGGTTAAAAGCCACATGTCAACATGCCACAATGCTATTCTGTGGTGCTCTAGCACCAAGGTATCTGCAAATCCTAAAAGCAACGTATATCCTTTGCTTCAATAAGCATAATCAATGTGCAAGTGTAGATTCAAAAACACCGGCAACAAACTGTAAAACAAAGGTACTTCACTGTTCCCTGCCCCTATATGACCTGACTAATAAACACCATGTTATCCAGGATGACTTTCTCCCATGATTGTACATTACTCCTAAAATGAGATACTGGAGAACTCAAATAGTTATACCAGGGGTAGGAGGACAAGAGATATAGATAGCAAGCACTCAAGGGAGAAAATTGTTGCAGGTGAAAGCTGTCTCTCCCACCTCCTAAAACATGATGGCTTACAATGTGCTGGCTTGTGTGTGTGAGAATAAGCAGACATACATCATCCTGTTGTTGGGACAAATGGAGTGGGGCTAAAAGGATTCTTGTCTAGCTTCCAATGCGGGTACAATCTGAAGTACTTGTGGCATCCTGAATTCATTCCATGCCAAACACTGTCTTGAATCTTAGGTATCCTTGCCATGCATGAAGAAGCTGGTGCTTCTCATTGATTGACAGAAATACCATGGAGGAATCAGGTTGCCCCAAGTTGCAAAAACAATATTTATCAGAGGTAGATGCGGAGGACTCCCATGGTGTTGCGGTATTGGCCATTTTCTTGATTCTGTAGCTTTCTGTTGTTTGAATGAGAAGAAGGACTCATGGGAGTATATGCACTCTTCCGAGGAGTCTCATCTAATGAGTGCATATCATTTTTTTTCTTTGTTCCTTCTCTGTCCTGTCAATTGCCTCTTCCTATCTCCAGCCATGAGGTATCAGCAGTGGAGTCTTGATAGCCATTTAGATCAAGGAAGCCCTGCCTGTCTAACCAGAGAATTATTGAATATTTCAAAATTTAGGTCAACTACTACTGTCTGAAGGGAATTTGGATCTTCAACAGCATTCAGGTTGTAGATAGAGACAGAAGTAGGAGTTTGAGGTAAAAGTGGATGATCAATAATATTCAAGTTAGGGGTTCAAGTGCCCTCCTGAAGCTCTGTTTCTTAAGACATCTTCCTACCTATGCCATTGACTCCCATGTTTGAACTTAATCTAGATTCACTTACTACATTGTTGTAATCAGGTATCTCCTTGGTTGACAGCAGACACCTGTAGGTCTCTTGGCAACTACCATGTAAGGTTTTGTGCACATGGACCTCTCTCCCTGGTTCTTTGTCCTACCATATCCTGACATCTCCATCTCCTTATTATTTCCTCTTGGTGATAAGGTTGGATATTGGATGTTCTCTCACATATTTGCTTATTTTCTCCTCCCTCCCCACCCCCTCTCACACACATACACATTACATACTCACATACGCCTCTGCCCTCCCCACCTCTATGACTGCTATATGCATCGCTTCAATAGCAATGATTTTATATTTCATCAAGATCTGAGTTCTGAAAAATTCTTCCAGCTAACCTTCCCAAACAGTTTTACCATGAATTGAAATTCACTATTCTAAGTAGGAAATTGCCTTAGTAATTGTTATATAGAGTTAAGCCAGCTTTCAAATGTAATGCAAAATCACTATGGCACAAACCTTAAAACGTAAGCTTGGTTCATTTTTCTGTTTTAATGCATCCAACATCACATCAGATACTAAGACCCATGTGCTCTATGTCTCATTGCAAACACATAAAAGATGCTCAAAGCATCACAAAAACCTAGGCTTAGAACGATATGATATTCACACCTTCTTTGATTCAGTAGGTCCCTTACAGACCACTGCCCAGATGAGGATTCTGCTTTTTAAAAATCAACCTTTTGTTGCATCCGAATTTTGCTGCATGGAGCCCATATAACACTCTGTGTTCCCAATAGCTTTATATCCAGTTTCTCTCCCTAAAGACAATGTCACCAAGCTTCTCCAACTGTTTTTATGGGGTGAGTAACTGGGATTGTACAGTCTCCTGGACTTGACCTTATTGTGCAACATTCTTACAAAGCATCCCTGTAGATCAGAACATAGTAGGTAGCATGTTGATTAAATATTTAACCCATGGAGCTATGTTTCTGTTGCTGAAACCTCTATAATCTAGCTGACTCCCCAGAATTTTCTTCACACATTACGTTTAAAAGCAAACTTTTGAGTAAGAATTTTGTATTAATATGATTTAAGAGGAAAAAAAATAGGGAGTCGGGGTGAGAGTTTTTGTCTGCTGATGACCACTGGCAGAGACATCACTGACAAAGGAAAGAGAGGTAGAAAGAACAGGCTATCAATTTCAGACAAGTGGCAGAAGGAAAGAATGTATTTCCCACATCTTTGCATCTTTCAGTGAAACTTTCAGCCATAACACTGGTCTCTCTGGCACTTAGAATATGTATGTGTCTAATGGGATGAACAGGCTGACCAAGACTAATCTACCATACATGCTAGCATGTTGGTTGTATCAGGAGTTGACCTCACTACCCTCATGTCAAGCCCAGACCACAGGAGGAAACAAGCCAGAGGCTTCTGCTTCCGGGGTCCCATCAGGTCCCAGAGCCTGTGCCTGCTCTCATATGAAGATCTGGTTACCTGAGGATGCTGCTTCCTTTCCTTGTGACAATACCAACAGGAAGCAGGCTCTGTGGTTGCTCTCTGTGAGCAGAAATTTTCAGATAACCCTCTGCTAATGAATTGCCTCATGTAAGTTAAGAAGTAGGACAAGAAATATGGGACTTAGCTACCATCACAACGATAAAATTTTATTGAAGAACTGTTCACCTTCGATGTTTCTGCCACCCTCATCCACCAGCTTAGTCATACACCCTAGATTTTCTCTATATACTTTTTAATAAGATGCGATACACAGCCCTTCTATTTACAACCAAAGTTAACATTTCCACCAATGGAATCCATTCTTATTTTGGTCTCCCTGAGACCTAGAATTCTGCCCTTGTCTACCAGTTCTTTCTTCTTTTCTTGTATACCAAGCCAAATCACTTCTATTACTTTAGTTACTGCTGTTTCTTACCTTCCCTACCAAGTTTTACAAGCTAGTACGTGCTGCGCGGATTCATTTCTCGTGTTTTAAAAGTACACTCTAATTTGTCTTCCACCTCATCCCCTCTACTAAAGGTGTATCCATTAAGCCAAAAAATCAGTCTGCCTGTGAAAATTTGAGGGTCATTTTAAAGTCCTCATTTTAATGGATCTCTGGGTTGCATTCAATCCTGAAAATCACTTCTTTTGTGAATTTCTATTTCAGTGGATTTTGTGGCCTGGGGCTCTTATGATTTCCTGTGGGACTTTCTTTGATCTCCTTGTCCTAGGTCTTCATGGATTTTTCTTTCTTCCTTTTGGCTCTTAAATCCTGGAGTGTCCACAGTGACACTGAACACATTTGAATCTCTGGACATTATTCGGAGGTATGCCTCTTGTATCCAATCTTCCCTCTTCTGGGTTCCATTTGTCTTCTATGTCACTGCCAGAGAAACCAACAAGCAACACATGTAGAGTCAGGCTGTTTCCTGGTTTAATCTCTGTGTTCATTCCTCATGTCTAGATGATAAAGTCATGTTGTTGCAATATAAGTTATTGTCCCCAAAACTCCTTTTTGTTTCTCTAGTGTCTGCTCTTACCATTTCCTGATCGGCATCTTAGTGCCTACAATTTCAGCATCCTTCATAATTCTAATCTGCATATCTTTCTCCTGCCTTCAGGTCACGATCCCACTTCAGTGGGATATGCTTGTTTTTCATTTGACATCCCCATTGGGTGACTGTAATACTTGTGTGTGTGTGCATGCATGCATGTGTGTATGTTTGTGTATGCGTGAACATATCCATAGTCAAATTGTTCTTCCTGTGGCTTGCTCTCTTCAGCTACATGAACCTTGTTTAATTACTGGGAAACAACATATAATTTATTTTTAAAATATCCATGCCTCCTAGCAAAGGACTGGAATGATTGACTAAGCACTGCATGGAATTTTGATATTCCTATCTTACATTTTAATAAACACGAGTCTACATTTATCTTGTAGTACAGTTAGCTTGTTTGAGTAACAATTGTGGTTCCCTTGCTCTTTTAAATTCTCCAGTGGATCATGAGTGCTGTTCATCATTTCCCCATCTGTACTGGGGCTGGCAGATTAGGTTTTCATGTCACTTTGGTCTTTATTCAAATCATAAAGAAAAAGTTGAATAGGATGGATGGATTCTATTGTAGAATTAACAAGTGGTGTTCTTGAGTCTAGTGTCTTGTTTTGTGTTTTCACAATGGTCAAAACAAGAACATCTTAACCCAATAGCTGTTCAATCGCAGATTGGAATCATGTGTGGCTTGTAGCTTGTGTCTTATCTCTCCTGTCACTCACTCAGATACTTTATGGTTTCTTTAAAAGATAATGTAGACTAAATCAGTAATGATGACTTGTTGTAGCAAATGTCCTAGTTTTTCTTCATGGATAGCTAGTGAAGACTCATCAGGAGAGATCATAGGGGGTCACACAAGCCTTTATTTTTAAGGAAAACTATATTACTCTAATAACATGATCATTTTCTATTCATTGTATTAGAGTCCTATAAGAACAATTATCAATTAGTTTTTGTTTATCATCATTCCAAGGAAAAATAGTCCATACTAATTGCATTAAAGAAAGATATAATTATGTCATCCAGAATGGCATAAAGCATGTTGAAGAAAACAAAATAGTTAATAATAATATTAGCTAAGCCTTTATTCACAGGGAAAAACTTCAGATGCATTAAAACACTAATAATAATGCTCAGCTAGTGGCTCAGGAGCCCACTTCCATGAGACACATTTATTTTATTTTTTTAATCCCTTCCATCTCCACTGGATGATGAAAATGTTTAGTCTGTGCTTAGTCATGTAGATGAAGCAATCACTGTTCCTCTGTTTCTTAGCCCAGACACTGTAGGGCAGAAAATGTACCCGCATCCAGTGGGACACTCCATCCAGCAAAGCCATACTGCCTTGGCCTGCCCACATAGTGTCACCAACTAAGGAACAAGCATCCATGTGCCTGAGGATACCGTAGACGTTTCTTTTTCAAACCATTGAAAAGGTAAGCAAGTTGTCCAAAGCAATACAGTTATTAACTTGTGTGTTCAATCACACCTTGTCTTAAAAATTTTGCAAGAATATACTCTTATTGTCACAAATGCTCTCTCCATCCTAACAGGTAGCCATGGGCTTCTCAGAAAGCAGCGCCATCCTCTTCAATGCAGTGAGTGGGAAGTTCCACTCGTAATAGACAAGAATACAACTATTAAAAACCCTGTTGCATGCAGAGGAAAATAAAACAGTTCTTGTTCTGTCTTCTTCTCAGAGCATAGTTCATTGTGGATAGGCTTAGAGGAGAATTGGGAATGCAACAGACTTATTATTATCTTCTTCATTACAGTCATCATCATTTCTGCCATTGTGACAGGAAATAATCTATTTCTTTCCTAGTATTTCTCCTTTGGTCCACAATGGGAACTTGGCTTTATTGATACATTAGAAAAACAACGGGAGCTTTTCCCTCTCCCTCTGCCTGCACCATCATTACTCCTTACACAGGAACCTGTGCATCACATGCCCAGAGGGTAGCAGGACCCAATGGGAAGTTCCATGGAGCCTGCCCGTATCTCATTTCAAAACATGTCTCTGCTGTGTGCTAATCTTATTTCCATGCAGTGAACCAACAGTCATTACTTCTTCATTCATTTCTGGTGACTATTTTGGATAAGAGGAATCTGGAACGTCTTTTGAGTGGTGATAGAAGTTTACTTGGAATTTCTAAATTCAGAATGAAAGGTGGCACTATGGCTCATCTGACTTTTCTTTCAAGGTATATTCAATGCCCTCTATGTGCTACATACACTCTTGTAGGTGACAGAGATGCCATAGTAAACAAAACCATGGCGATGAGTTTGCCCCAAAGGAACCTGGATTCCATTCAGGGGAAACAGACAAAACAGTAGTCAACATGTCTGTTAGTGATGAAATACACAAAGAGAAGTAAAGCAGAAGTCAGTAGGAGGGTACCTAGTCTGTAGCACTGTGCTTCTCTATTCATCTGCTATCTCAGCAGAGGCAGGGAAGTGGAATCCTTAGCCAAGTGGAGCAAGAGTTTTGTAAGAGGAGGTTCAAAGACCTTACCCAAGCACAGGCTTGCAATTGTGAGGGGGAAACAGGGAGGGCCAGTGTGGCAGGAGCAGAGAAAAAAGAAAAGGAGAATATGAAAAGATGAATTCAGAGTTGAAGAAGATAGTTAATATAGGATCTTTATTGCCAAATAAAGATTTTGAATTTTACCATGTGAGAAATAGGAAATAAGACTTTTGAGCAGTAGAGCATCATGACCTGATTTGTATATGAAGGCAATGGCTCTGCATTTAGTGGATATAAGCAAAGACATAGATGTAGGGAGGGTAGCCCAGAGAATCCTCTGAGTTTGGTAGAGAGATGAAGTCACTTAATTTTGAAGAAGAGTAGTAATGACAGTAAAGCTCAGCTATCTTTGTGGAAGAGACATTTTTGTGAAACAATGACATGGACATTGTAAATAAGACCCCTCCCTCATTGGCTAAGGCTGTATGTGTAAGATCTGTACAAGATCAAATCAGCCATATTCCAGGATGAATATGAAGTCCTTCCCATAGCTCAGTATCTATTGCCAGTTGATAGTTTAGGGATGAGTAATAAGTTTATTCAGAGATGTGGTCCATGGTAGGTTGCCCATGTTCCCAATGAATGGCTCTGGTAGCACCAATTGAATTCTGAGTTAAAAAATAAGTACATATAGTTGGGAGAGAGTCTTAGTGGAGGAGATGTTAAGGTGAGACTGGGAGTGGATTTGACCAAAAACATCATATGCTTGTATGAAATTCTCAAATAATAAGTCAAAATTTATTTTTAAAAATCAACTGATATATTTCAATAGCATGTATTGTTGGATTTCGTATGAGGTTTGCCCTTGTTCATGTGGTAATTTTCTTATCCCTAAGTTCTTCATTTATTTTATATTTAAATATACACATAAGCAGAGAGAATAGCAAGATGAATGCCTGTATGTGTTATTTTTTCCAGATTCCACTAATAGCAGTATTTTAATTAATTTTCTTTGATCTTTAACTAACCATTCATGGATGGTAATATCTGGGTGAATAAAAGAGACCAGAGAGGGAGGAATGGATAGTATATATTTTGGGGATGTTTGTGGGAGATATTACTTGAACTCATGATGAAGAGTTGAACAGAGAATGCCAAGTGCTCTTCAGGTCTGCTATGGTGGGTGTGGTACAGAAACACCTCTAGCAGCTATAGGGGAGAATGCTGTGCACAGGAGAGATGGTTTCTGTTAACTTGAGAAGGCTGTTTCTCAAGCTTTAGAGGGCTAGACCATCTATAGGTAGGTGGTGGAGACATTGAGACAGAGGGGCTTTATAAGTCACAATGGTGAACGTGTCTACCCCAGATCCAGACAGTCAACCAAGAAACTATGGAAGGTAAATCTTCCACAGCATGCTTGTATTATGCAGACTAGGGTTTTGTTAACATGTATTAATTATACTAATGAGTTTTATTGTGATTCAGCCTTGCATATATGTTTTCATCATATTTATCTCAATCACCCTCTTGTCCCCCTACCATCTCTGTTAACCCTGTCTTCTTCATGATTAGCCTCGCTTTCCATTTTCATGTCTTGTCATCTTCAGAGTTTATAGTTGACCTTTTCCTCCCTCCTTCTTTGAGATCCGTCATTAAATCTCCCAGGTAAGACTTCTCCAGATTTCTTGAGCCATTTACTGTCCTCTCTCCCCACTGTCTCTTGGACAGTCAAGGCTCTGGCTCTTTCACATTGGCTTTTCCCTAAGCAATTGTAAATGAGTTCTCACTGGTTTGCCGGCAGCCTGGTAGCCTTCTGGTGCTTAGATACTGTCACTAGAAACATCCTAGCTAAACACAAAGAAACCGGTTTTCCCTGCTTACAGCATCTATTACTAAATAATAGAATTTTATTGCCATCAGTTGCTCAGCCTCTTAGGGTCTTATCTCACCATTTCCTTTCATTTGGGCACATGCCTCTGTATCGCCAAGTTTCACCCATTTTTTTTAAAAAAAAAAAAATAAGAGTTTTGTCATTTAAATACTGTCTGACTTTTTCCTCCAGAGTTTGCATCTTTATTGCAAGGACCAATCCCAGCCCTTCAGGGGTCTTTTTCTTCTCTCTGCCTAATTGATCCTCTGAGGCCAATGTCAATGTTACTTCCTTCTGGGAAGCTTTTCTCAACCCCTACCCCTGTCAGAATGAATCACTGTTTAGACAGTGTTTCTGCCACATAAGCCAGGCTTTGTATAATCATGATTTATATTCATTCCCATTTCTCTGCTGGACTCTGACCTCTTTGGGAAAAAAAAAAAAAAAAAGGTTTTAGTTTGGTTATTCTGGGCTTAGCAAATGTCCCCTTGGGGGCCCAGGAGAGTGCTTTTCCCTTGGCCAGCTCTCTTTACATTCTGATGATGTAGAATCATTTTCTTTTATTTGTAAGGTACACTGTCTTCTAGAAGCAAATCACAGTAAATTCTAAACCATTCTTGTCATGACAGATAGTTTGACATAGTGCTGAAGTCACCGAACACGACTAATTGTAAGAGGAACTATAAAATGAGACCATTGCATGCCCAAGCAGCTAGTCATGGTAACATTTGGGAGATTCATAGCTTTGACTTACTTGTAGGCATAAGGCATTTTTTTTCTCTTTCTCTATTTTTTTTTTTTTT
>JADRCC010329801.1:0-14052 GCA_019843855.1 Hylomyscus alleni | reverse complement strand
TATATATATATATATATATATATATATATACACACACACACACACTTCACACTACAATACTTCACACTAACATCAATTTTCACTATGTGAAGTGCTTCATCATTAATTAGAAGACGTCAATTACAGTGGCAAAATAATTTTTCCCACATTTTAGCATCAGGAAGATGGCAGAAATATTATAGAATTTATAAGTTCTTAAAAGTTTTCCTATAAACTTGGAGGTACTGCCACAAATAAAATCATCTGAGTAAGACAGAGTAAGGAATTCTCAGGGCAGACTACAGTGGGTTTGCACTCTAGACTGCATTACTTTTGCATGTACATACTTCTAAAAAGAGATAAAAGAAATCAGTGATTGCACAATGATGCCTCTGGGAACAAAAACCGGAGAATTGTCTAGGCAACAACGAAAGAGAAATTTAAATATTTCTGTAGACCAAAGGAATCTATGGAGCATGGAAAAGCTGAATGAATATAGGAATGTAATAGAATATGAGATCCATCCATATATAACATATACTGATACGTATATGAAAGTTCCTCATAAGAGAAATTACAAAAATTGCTGAAAGAAACTGAATAATTTCTAGGAAATATAGATGTACTCTACCCAGTGATTTCAAACCTTAGTTATACTGACCATTTTCTCACTTTATATAGAATTGATTCAATAAGTACCACAATTTTATTGTTATTTTTGAGAATATAGATGTAATTCAGATGTCTTTAAAATATCATTGAGGTAGAGTACTTAAATAGTACTGAAAAAGCAGAATGTGTGATATGTTATTTAAAGAACTATTAATAAAAGGAAGGTAATTAAAACATATAATATTGAGTGAATGATTCCAGAATTATAATACTTAAACTCAATAAGTTTCCAATAACAATTCCCATTCAATTTAATAGGAAGAAGAAATCCTTAAAAGATCTTATTAAAATTTCAAACATGCTTCAATTACACCTTAATGTATACCTAAATTATGCTTAAGTGATACCAAGTCTATAAAATTATGTGGAATATAAAAAACACTTTTATTGTCTTTTGGTAGACTAGAGTTACAAAGACAGACCTCAAAAAACAGTAACAGTATAATGAGTAGAAAATTGGGTTGATAAATAGTTTTATGTCAGTAGGAAACAAGCTAGAGTCATTGTGTAAGAAAGAGTCCTAAATGAGAACCTAGCCCCCAAAACTGGCCTGTAGATAGAGATTTCAATGTCTTGTTAGGCTATATCAGTTTAGGGAGTATGGAAAGTAATATTTATCTTGAAGCCTGTGAAAATACATGCACTGAATTATCCCTTTGTATCTCTTGTCATCCTGTAGTTCTACTACACTCTGTTGGTGCATCTTTTATGTTAAGGTTTGGATATCGGTGGGTTGGTGAGCAAGGGGAGGGGGAGTGGATAGGGTGTTTTTGGAGGAGAAACCAGGAAAGGGGATATTTGAAATGTAAATAAAGTAAATATCTAATTTTTAAAGAGGAAAACAGTTATATAAAAATAAATTATATATGGTTAGGGTCTAATATCATTTTAAAGCAAAATATCTCAATATTTTCATTTTAAAGTAAAATATCACAATAATTGAATTCTAATATATATTTTTATTTTATTAATTGTATCTCAAAATCATTTTTTCTAAAAGGTATCTATAGGCCTCTTGGGCTTTAAAGAGGTTTCTAAGATGAAAGAAGTTTTAGAATTGCTTTTGTTATAAGTTTGGGCTCCTGAGTCAGACAAACCTTACATAAATTGTGTGACTATCTGTGGTTGCCTCTTTAAGAAAAGCAAGTGGTAGATACACAGTGTCTCTGTCCTAGACCACTGATGACCTTATGTGCCAAATGTACCAAGTGAATGCAGACACCTTCCTGCTACTCTGTATCACGTGTGAATCATTGTTTCATTTCAGGCAAAATTCAGTAAAGGTGTTCAATATTTAAAATGATGTCGGAAGTTTGAATCATTGAATTAAAAAAAAAAGGTTTGGATATAAACTGTCCTCACTAGATTCATGTGATAAAGGCTTGCTTTGGGGCTGGTATATCCAGTCATAGATGAGAAAATACTTAGTGGAGGATGTCCTATATATGAATAATTTCCATGAGAAATTTATTATTTGATGACAGTATTGGAAGAGATTAGAATGTTAGGGAAGTAGGACCTACTTGCAAGAGTATTCTCTCTCTCTCTCTCTCTCTTTCTCTCTCTCTCTCTCTTTCTCTTCTCCCTCCATCCATCCCAGGCATGCTTTCTTCTATCAGAAGTTCTCTACCACTAGGAAAGGGGATAACATTTGAAATGTAAATAAAGAAAATATCTAATAAAAAATAAATAATGTCTTGATGAGGAAAAAATATCTATAGAAATATAAGGAAACCTTAAACACAATGAACCAAAACACAAAACAAAACAAATCAAAAAAATTTTTCCTTCCATGTGTTGCTTTCACATAGTTCCATTTAACCAATGTTAAGAATCTGGAAACAACCCATATGTCTCACGACAAAAGAATGAATACAGATAATGTGATTCATTTACACAATGGAATACTAATCAGGATTAAGAATGAGGACATCCTGAGTTTTGCAGGCAAATGAATGGAACTAGAAAATATCATCCTGAGTGAGGTAATTCAGACCCAAAAGGACTTGCATGGTATGTACTCACTAATAAGTGGATATCAGCCTCCCAAAAAATAGTACAAAATATCCACAATACAGTCCACAGAGCTCAAAAAGGTCAACAAGCTTAAGTGCCCAAGTGAGGACACCTTAGTCCCACTGGGGAGGGAGAAGAAAGCAATCACAAGTGGGGAGGGAGGGGCCTGGGAGAGAAAGTGGAGGGGGAGACTAGAGAGTGGACTGGGGAACCTGATCTGGTATTGGGCTAAGGAAAAGGACTGAAGCCCTGAGGGCCAGCAGAAAGAATTGAAACCTTGGCAACCTTGGGAAGTAGGAGGTTGGGGGGACCTTTCAGAATGCACCAGAGACATGGAAGGTAAGAGACTCTCTGGACTCAAAGGGAAGGACCTTAGATGAAATGCCCCACAGTAGGGAGAGTGAACTTATAGAGCCCATCTCCAACAGGAAGACAGAGCATGAAATGAGAGAGAAGGGCCATGCCACAGTCACAACTCTGACCCATAATTATTCCTGTCTGAAAGAACTACAGAAATGAAAAAGGAGATGAGCCTGAGGAAAACAAGTTCCAGTGACAGGCCCAAAGTGGGATCCAGCTCAAGGGGAGGCTCCAAGGCCTGACACTATTACTGAGGCTATGGAGTACTCTCAAAAAGGGACCTATCATCACAGCACTCCTGAAGACCCAACAAGCAGCTGAAAGAGTCAGATGCAGCAGATATTTGCATCCAGCCAATGGACAGAAGCAGTTGACTACTGTGGTTGAATTAGGGAAGGCTGAAAGAAGCTGAGGAAGAGGGCGACCCTGTAGGAAGACCAGCACTTTCTATTAATCTGGACCCCTGAGATCACTCAAACACTGAACCACCAAACAGGCAGAATACACCAGCTGATACGAGGCCCCCAACACTCATACAGCAGAGTACTGCCAGGTCTGTGTTCATTCAGAGAAGATGCACCTACCCCTCAAGAGACTGGAAGCCCCAGGGAGTTTAGAGATCAGGTGGGGTGGGGGTTGAGACATTCATGTGGAGACAGGGATATGGGGAGGAGGTATAGGATATGGAACGGTAGAAGGGTGGACAATGGGGGGGGATCAAATATGAAGTGTAAAAAAATTTTAAAAAAGAATCTGACTGCTATACTATCTATTTTACAAGCAAAAACAAAGCATCAGTGACTACAGGTTGTACGGTAAATATTTATGTCAGTCATGTAAATTAGAGTAGTGGCAATAACATTTATCTTATGAAAAGATAGATGATTAAGGTCTTATTTTTAACGAAGATGTACAGGCATAAAAAATAGAAGCAAGTCATCCTGCTTTTTATGTTTTGACTAAAAGTTAAAAATCATCTGATCTTTCTCTGCAATATATATGTAAAATGTCTAACTCTAGATAAAAGAAATTTAGTTTTTGTGGCCTCTGAGGGCACCTATAACCACAGCACATACTGCTCTCTTCTCACCCCACATAAACCTAATTTTAAAAATAAAATAAATCTTTAAATAAATTTTATATTCAGTTAGAGAGATTTCTAACAGGTAAGAGCACTTGTTATGAAAGTCTGATTACCTAAGTACAAATGCCTGAACTTACTTAAAAAATGACAGACAAGCTGTAGTTTTGCCTGTGCCTGACACACAGTCTTATATAAGACAGATGCCAGAGAGTCTAGGGCTTCCAGATCACCAATCTAGGTAGAAGTTCAGTGAAACAAATTGTCTCATAGGAATAAGGCAGAAAATGACAAAGAAAGATGTCTCAGACCTTGTTGTACTCTACTTTTGTGTGTTCATGACTGCATATACCACACACTCACACATACACACACATACACAGCACCACCAGTACCACCACCACAACTATACCCTACCACATACATATATGCCCACCACCAACCCTACATATACAGCATACATCACACAGTCTGAGAAACCTACCTAATATTCACACCTACCCACCCACCCACCCACACACACACACACACACACACACACACACACACACACGTATGCACTTACCATGCTCCTACACCACACCACCACACCACTACACACACTATCTTACACATACAATACCCCATTCAACGCACACATGTATATATCTGTACATGTTCAAGATGCCTTCAGCTTCCAAAAAATTTCAGCTTTTGAAACTTTCTTGTTAAATCCTTTCAATTTTGAATGTAAACAACTCTAAAATGGTAATATGTTCAACATTCAGTAGTGCTAATTTTAAATATACAAGTTTTTTTCCTATACATCTTTTATACTAAATTATTTTAACATCTACTCAGAAAACTAAATCTGGTGAAGCATTTAATTATACATTTGTTTTTCCTCACAGACAAAGCATTTAGTATATGTCTAGAAAATAGTTTTCTTTCTCACATCACAAATACCACAGAGGCCATAATATATGTTGTGCATAGTGTTAAATAGTATGTTAATTTCTGTCAGAGAACAGGCTGATTAAAGAAAAGCATGGCTTATCAAATTCTTTGTGGTACCAATTTTATTTGCTAGTGACCTACTTAAGGTCTTCATGTGAGGACACCTTTTACCTTTATATTTCAGTTTACTTAAGCAAGTAGAATACTGAAAATCAGAATGATATTTTAAGAATCCAAATAAAGGCAGCACTGAAATCAATAAAAACGGTTATCAATTCTGTTATCTGACAGTGTAAGGCCTTTTAGCTAGGTCTGAGATATACCTCTACAGAAGCCATGTGTGGCAGCCTTGCGCTCCTCACAGTCTATGCAGATTTTTTGAGACTATCTTTTGTTGTAGATGTTGTTGTTGTACTTTTTTAAGGTTAATGTGTTTTTAACTCCAATTTCAGTTTAAGACAAAAACTTAGTTTGGTAGACATGGTAGAAAGAGCATAGAGATACCATCCTGAGATATTTTGGTTACCACAAGTATAAAGATTGGGATACTTGAATCCTCAAGCACTTAATTGTTTTTTATATAGATGATGTATGTTATGTTCATGGCCTATCTATAGACCAATACACAAAAACCTCCTGCAACTCCTTCAGAGTCCAGCACAGAAAGCATTTTCAAGAACAGTAATTCTCCTCCTTTCCCTGAAGCATACTGAATAAAATATTCCTCCTCCTATCTTCTCAAGTTATTTGAATTAGTCCATATTTCTACACTGCCTCTCAAATTTTCTTGGTACAATAGATCATCTCCTCAGTAAGTTGTTGAGTACTATAGTTTCTATAGATTTTCTTCCCTTCCCAGATTTATGTCTATTCAACTTCCCTAACATTTTCTAGAATCATCTCTCCAATATACCATTTATACTCAATTTTCCGCAAGCTCAGTTATAATTCTGGGGACAAAACTTAAGATCCTTTATTTAGCAAAAACACATTATTGTCTACTATCATTAGCACAGGGTTATGAACTCTTAGATGTATGATAATAATTGATACAAAAATGAAGTCTTGCTCTCACTAAGATTATATGCTAAAGGTCAAGTGGGGGATAGCAAGAATTTTTAAATGTTCATTAGAAGATAAGAAATCCTATTAAGAGAAATAATAGGAAGATGGGAGAATTAATATTCTGTAGATGAGAATATAAATAAAAATAATCGAAAACACAAAAGTTGGGGAAGTGAGCTGGGCATAGTAAAACACTGAATTATGTTATTTTCTGAGTGGCATGGCATTGGAGTCTGAAGCAAAATTTTTGAGGAATAATCAGAAGTGGATAGCCAAGGGAATGCCAGGGAAAACAGGGTGATTAAATACAGATAGCAGACAAATCTAATAAGTGAATGAAAGGCCAACCAGAGATCTATCCCATGTACAGTCATCAAACCCAGACATTATTGTGGATGTCAAGAAGTGCTTGTTGACAGGAGCCTGATATAGCTGTCTCCTGAGAGGTTCTGCCAGAGAATGACAGATACAAGGGCAGATGTTCACATCTAACCATTGGACTGAGCACTGAGTCCCCAGTGGAGGAGTTAGAGAAAGGACTGAAGGAACAGAAGGAGTTTGCATTGCAATAGGAAGAACAGATTGGCTAGAATAAAAAACTCAGGTGATAGCAGATACTGGAGAGGTTGTGGAGAAAGAGGAACACTTCTTCATTGCTGGTGGGATTGCAAGCTGGTACAACCACTCTGGAAATCAGTTTGGCGGTTCCTCCGGAAATTGGACATAATTCTACCGGTGGACCCAGCTATACCACTCCTGGGCATATACCCAGAAGATGCTTCAACATGTAATAAGGACACATGCTCCACCACGTTCATAGCAGCCTTATTTATAATAGCCAGAAACTGGAAACAACCCAGATGTCCTTCAACAGAGGAACGGATACAGAAATTATGGTACATCTACACAATGGAGTGCTACTTAGCTATTAAAAACAATGAATTTATGAAATTCTTAGGGAAATGGATGGATCTGGAGAATATCATCCTGAGTGAGGTAACCCAATCACAAAAGAACACACATGGTATGCACTCTCTGATAAGTGGTTATTACCCCAGAAGTTCGGAATGCATAAAGTACAACCCACAAACCTCAAGAAACTCAAGAAAAAGGAAGATATCTCATTCCTTCTTGAAAGGGGGGAACAGAATACCCATGCAAGGAGTTGCAGAGACTAACTATGGAGCAGAGACTGAGGGAAGGGCACTCCAGCCTGATATAGCTGTCTCCTGAGAGACTCTGACAGTACCTGACTAATACAGAGGTAGAGGCTCACAGCCATCCATTGAACTGAGTACAGGGTCCCCAATGAAGGAGTTAGAGAGGGAACCAATGGAGTGAAAGGGTTTGCAGCCTCTTGGGACGAACAACAATATGGACTGACCAATGCCCTCAGAGCTCCCAGGGACTAAACCACCAACCAAGGACTATACATGGTGGGACTGATTGTTCTGGCAGCATGTGTATAGTAGAGGATGGCCAAGTTGGTCATCAATGGGAGGAGAGGCCCTTGGCCCTGTGAAGGTTCTGTGCCCTAGTGTAGGGGAATGACAGGGCTGATAAGTGGGAGAGGGTAGGGTGGCAGGCATGGGGAGGGGGGAGGCAACAGGGGTTTGTTCTTGTTTTTGATTGTTCATTAAATATTATTTAGAAAATAAAACAACAACAACAACAACAAAAAACCCAATATCAACCAGACCCTCTAGAGCTTTCAGGGACTAAACCACCAACCGAAGAGTGGAGGAACCCATAGCTCCAGCCGCATATGTGGCAAAGAATGGCCTTTTCTGGCATTAATAGGAGAGGCCCTTGTTCCTGTGAAGGCCTGATGCCCCAGTGTAGGGGAATGCCAGGGAGGGGAGGTGTGAGTGGGTGGGTTGGGGAACACCCTCATAGAAGCAGGGGAAGGGGATGGGATAGGGGGGTACTGGAAGGGAAAATAAGAAAGGGGATAACGTTTGAAATGTAAATAAAGAAAATATCCAATAAAGGAAAAGAAAAACAAACGAACAAACAACAACAAAACCAAAGTCGGACCCAAAGTGATCAACAAATAGCATATGCTTTGGCTCATCTGAAGATCCGAGGTTTTAATTTTTACAAATGTTTATGCATAGGAGGGTGTATTAGACACTAAACTAGGGAGGAGACCATGAAAAGGGGGTGGCAAATGATCCTAATGTGAGGAAAGGGTGATGGAATATGTGTGAAATTAAAGCAGAAAGGGAGAATACTGGGAGAGATAAAGGGTGTTAGCACGAGTGAGCAGTGGCATAGAGGAAGACAATGGAGAACGAAGATTTGTAAAACCACATACAAATGAAGGTGCCATAATGAAGTCTTTTTTGTCCAATTATAAAAATTAATCAAAAAAGAAAAATGATTTAAAAAGGACTCATGGCTCCAGCTGAATATGTAGCAGAGGATGGCCTTGTCTGGCATCAATATGAGGAGAAGCCCTTGGCCCTGTGATGCCTTGATGCCTTGATACCCTAGTGTAGGGGAATGTGAAGGCTGGGAGGTAGGAGTGGGTGAGTGGATAGGGGAACACCCTCATAGAAACAGTGGATAGGATAAGGGGATTCTGGGGAGGAGTAAAGAAAGGGGATAACATTGAAATGTAAATAAATAAAATATCCAATTAAAAAGAAACTGGTTATCAGGGCAGTGGAGAGGGCTCCATGGAGTATCTCTTATGCAAGTGAGAGGTCCTAAATTCAGATCTCTAGTATTCACATACAAAAGCCAAGCATGACACCATGTTCCTGCAATCTGGCACTCAGGAGGCAAGGACAGACAAATCCTTGGAGTGCACTGACTGGCAAGTCTACATGAATCATAAGCCTCTTAGAGATCTTAACTCAAAACAATAAAGTGAAAGTACTGGAGTAAGACAGCCAATATCAATTTATGAACTCTACATACATATGCACACTAAATGTATATACAAAAAAGCTACTTATCTTCCAATGGATTGTATAATATTATACATGTATTATATAATACATATGCATAATACTCCAACAAACAATTACTAAGCTCTTTATTAAAAGAAAAAAATAAGTAAAGGGAAAAGTCAGAAGGGATACCAGTAGAGGGCGCTAGGCAGGTTTCAACAGAATTCTTGAATTCTCTGTTTGAACAGAATTGATATTTCTACTTCTATTCTTTGCCAAGAGTATTTATATAAGGACTTTTACTTTCTGCACAAGTGATTTTTGGATTCATATTTACTTAATGTCAAAATATTGAGATGCTGAAATAATCTGGAATTGTCAGGGTGAGTTATTTCGCCCATATAGTCATAGTTTCTTGACTCTCTTCTGAAGTTTACAAATCTAGAAGCCTGGCATGTACTGATGAAGTATGAAGTAGGTTAAAATAAAGCAAATCAACCTTGGAAAAAATAGTGAGAAGCTGTAAAACTAAAATGCATATATGATTACCATTGACATGAATCTAATGAAATCATTAGTTTTATTTATTGATTACACTTATTGCCTAGAATTACCAAGAATTTCCAAAATGTCAGTAACAACTATATTTTATTACAATGTTGATATATTTGATTTTACCACAGTTAATATAGTATGATTATGGAGCTTGTATTACTATTTTAAATTTTATATTTGGGCTTTAAAAGCTAATGTTTACTACATATTTTGGTGAGCTAATCATAAGGCAAAATTTGATTTGTGTAATCCTTCCAGAAACTCAATAAGTAAAGCATATAGAACAATACAATCTGAATAGTGAAAGTCAAATTGTAGTAAATTACTGGTCCAAATGTCCTGAGCCCTTGAGCTATGGGCTTTGTCCCATATACTTGACTCTAGCACCTAAACAGGCAAACAGAGAACTTGCCAGTAGCTACCCTCTTCTGTATATTGCCTAAATCCTATAGACTCTTCGATGGCAAAAATAATGTGCATATAAAACTTATGCCAAAGATAATTTGTATAAATGACAGTTGAATTTATAATTAAACCTCAAATCTTAAACAGCTCTATACTGGAAAATAATATTCTTGTACCAAGCACAATTTATACTGGGATATTAAGATTGTAAAGCCTTTAATGTTATTTTGGAAGTATTTTTAAACTTTTTTTCCTAATTTGGCTTATTTTATACCTACATTAACACATTTTTTAAAAGTTCTTCCCTCTCTCCTCTTTCCTATTACCCATTTATCTGATTTTATCAATCAGCAAAGAACATGTCCCTTACTTGACTTACAGTTCAACTAGGTGCTACCTATCAATAAATGATCACATTAGCTTTTATCTTATTTCCTCATTGATTGCCTAGTCAGCAAGGTATTGATTTTTTTTTTTTTAAGATTCTGCTTACAGTACATGAATGTTCGCTTGGCTGTCCTCCCAAATGTCTTTAAAAACCTTAATAGTGAACTTCCTTGTTAGATGTCTTCATTCACTTTTTAATAAGCCTGCTTGCCACCTGTAATAGTGCTGTCCCTTATGTAAAAACCATATCTACCAGCGAGATAACAGACTATGAAAAAAAGGAAAAAATCCAGTACTTGAGGTGAATATGATATGAGAATTCAAAAAAGTACCAATGAAATTCACAATGTTAATGAAATTATTAGACACAAGCAAAAGAGCAAAATAGCTCAAAGGATATGTCACGGCTGAATCTGCATCAATGCAGTCCATTCACGTCTCTATTTAGTCCATAAATACATCACTACAAACAACAAAGAAAGACAAAATCTCTACACATTCCAGTCCATCTACATCTCTATGTAGTCCATAAATAAATCACTACAAACAACAAAGAAAGACGAAATCTCTGCACATTCCTTCATATGTGACAGCTTACTAGTCTACAAAATAAAAATAATGGGCCATACTGATAAGCGAAAGTCAACATGCAATTGAGCTCCTGTTAGAAGCATGATCATATGACATGTTGAACTTATAGGAAAAAAATACCTACTTTCAAAAGAGGTTGAAAAAAGAGAGAGAAAGACACTGAATGATTGTCCAGGTTACTTCCATAAACCACATGTCCCCAGTGCGCATAGGCATGAGCAGCTCAACCTCAAAAATCCCAAACTTGAAATGGACTGCAGGTGCTCATTTTCCTGTTAAGTGCTAATTAATAGAGAAAGTTGCTACACAGGAAAGACCCACATGTTGATCCAGCACAGATCTCAGCAAGCTCTCTTTCTTGCATTTTGATGAAAATCATCTTGATATAATAAAGATACAGAAATCATACAAGAATGTCACATTTGAATACAAATATTTTAAAGAGAATTTTGAAGAATTTTGAATTTTAGTTAAGAATAAACTGAAATCTATACTATATATGCATTTTAAAATCCATGTTTCCTCATGTTTTTAAATTGATATAACTATAACAACTTTTAAAATAATATCAACATCATCTAGTATAAATGTTTTTCTGATGATTACAAGAAAGTAATTAGCCTATGTTAGGTACTCATATCCTGTTCTCATATTTCCACTCTTCTCTAGTTTCTGGTAGTGAGAAAGAAGTCTATCTCATACCTTCCTTCAGAGCTACCAAGCACAGATTCCAAACACAAATGTCAATGGTACAAAGCTGACTACATCTGAAGAGTCAGAGTGGAAAGTTCAGTGAACTTAGAGAAAGTTCAGAAATGCTGCTCAGGTATGAGAATTCCACAGACTTTCATTGTCCCTTATTGTTTGTGTTTCTACCTCATACTATTTAGAATGAAAGTTTTTGTGCTTTGGAGCTAAGTATTTTGCTAAAACCTTTCTCCACAAGATTCCATTCATAGAACATTAAAATTGGCAGCATAAGGAGGGCAGCCAACTTCAAAAGAGACAAGTGACTGGAAGGCGGAGGCCAGCCAATGGGAGGAAGTAAAGAAAAGATAGATGAATGATTATCTTGAAACCAAATTCAAAATATGTCTTAAAAATTTTTGAAGGGTAATATCTTATATAGCTGGAAAAGATGTTTCCTGAAGCTGTGAATTATTAAAAAATATACCTCACTGCCATGAGGCTGGGACATAAACCTCCCTATGAATTGTTTGTTGTAGACCCTATAGGCAATATAGACTTGGCATTCCTCTTACTTGTCTACCAAGACTGAATGACAAGAACCAATTTTTAAGGACACTATATTTTGTGCATGTCTTTAGCTTATGATTTTCTGGGTAGAAATTGTCTACATAGGCTGTTCAACTGCTAAAAGCAATGGAGAGCTTGTTAATCCATAGACTCATCAGTTTCTCTAGAGGGATCTTTACCACAAAACAATCATTGCCCATTTCTGTATCAGACCTAACATCCTGATAAACAGATTAAAACCTTGGGAATGCATTGACTTAATAAAACCCTACTCTCCACCAATGAAATGCCTAAGAATGGTGTCATATAGGACCTTGAGCATAGAGTTGAGAGTCCTATGCCTGCTGAATTTGACCTGATATATTTTTACCAATATATATTAATGAAAAAGGACTTTCTTTGAAGAAATAACAAATTTCTTTGAACAAGGAAATTTCTTTGTTGTGTTACTATGAAAACTTTATGTAACTGCTTCCTTGTTGGAACTGTATATTTAGAAAGATTGAAATCTATGTTCCCTGGCTATAATCACTGAAATATTTTAATCCTTTTGAAGTGAGACCCATGTTTCTGTTTTGAGAGCTTAAGAGTTCGAGAAAGTGTTATGCCTCCTGCTAGGAGTAGGGTGGAGAGAGCACTGATATTTTACTCAGTTGTGAACATATAAACTATGAGACCACCTTGCCAAGCAAAACATGCCCAACATGTAGAGCAGTGAGACAACTGCTATGGAGCCACCAAAAGTTCTATGATTGAATTTAGGACCAGCAGTCTCAATTAACCTGGATCCCAGAGATCTCCCAGACACTGGGCCACCAACCAAGCAGCATACACCAGCTGATATGAAGCCCCTAATATATATACAGTAGAGGACTGTCAGTCTGATTTCAGTCAGAGAAGATGCATCTAACCCTCAAGAGACTGGAATCCCCAGGGAACGGGGAGGTCTGGTGGGATGGGGGGTTAGGATGAGGACATCCTCATGGATACAGAGGGTTGCTGGGGGAGGTATGGGATGTGGAACAGTCAGAGGGAGAATTGGGAGGAGGATAAAATCTGGATTGATTAAAAATAAGGTTAAATAAAATTAATGAAGAAAAAAGCCTAATCTACAGTTAAGAACTAATTTCTGGTTCTATAACATCACTGTAGATAGTCATAGACCTTGGAGTCATGGGAAAGGTTGGTCACATAAGGCAAAATAAACTCTTCTTTCCCTAAGTTGCTTCATGCCATAGTATTTATCATAATACCACAAAAGTAACTAAAATACAATTGCATAATGAATGGTGACCTCTTCCCCCCAAAACAGGCTAAAATGACTAGGTTAAATCCAATGATCACCCAGATAGGCATGGATAGACTAAATGGGACACAAAATAACAAACGTTTTGAAACAGGGAAAGGTACTGGTGGAGTAAAGTATAAGACATGGAGCAATACACAGGAAGAGAGTGGTCAGAATATAGGACACACACACACACACACACACACACACACACACACACACACATAATTGTGAAAGAACAAATTAAATCAATAAAACAGGAGGCAAACATATCATTAAGTTCCTTACACATACAAATGCTTATACCCTCTCTTCTAGAAATGTTCTTCAATGGAACTTCTCAAAATAATCATCAAAAAATAGAAAGAGAGGACCTTGGCCCTGTGAAGGTTCTATGCCCCAGTGTAGGGGAATGCCAGGGTCAGTAAGCAGGAGGGGGTGGGATGGTGAGCGAGTGTGTGTGGGGGAGACAGGGGATTGTTTTTGTTTTTGTTTTTGTTTTTTTTATTTTATTTGTTTTTCTTATTTACAATATTTCCTTTCCCATGTTCCCCTCCAAAAAA